>SDVV010045676.1:0-10045 GCA_016164225.1 Gammarus roeselii
AGGTCTAAAAAGTTATGAAAAGGAATTTAAGCTACACTTTGGATAAAATCTTTAATCTAAAAAAATAGCCGAAATTTTCGAGCAATACTATGCTCCTCATCATCGGCAAGAAAAACTGTGGAAACAAAAGAGACATAGTTACAAATTTAGACGTGGCTATGAAACCAAGACGCGTTAGGCCGAAACAGCCCAAAAATCCTGTCGACGAAACCCGCCCTGGAGATCTTGTCGACGAAACGTGCCCTGGGAGGGAAGTTTGTCGACGAAACAGCCCTGGGGGGAAAGTATGTCGACGAAACAGCCCTAAAGATATGGGGGGGGCAGAAATCGCCCTGCGTGTTGGTGTTAGTCTTGGGTGAGTGAGCGGAGCCCTGACGATGCCCCGCCCGCCTATCCCACCTGGTCAATGAGGTGAGCGGAGCTCTGACGATACCCCACCCCGACCCCTCCCAGCAGCCATTGAGATGGCAGCCTTGGACGATGCCCCGTCCCAATACCCCCACTAGCCAATGAGAACAACCTCGGACGGTACTCGCACTTCGATCACGGTATCGCGTCCTGCCTTCTGTGTCATTGCTTGAAGTGGACCTGCGCTTGATCATCCCCCCAAAGGTGCGACATTTAAAGTGAACTTCTAATTTTTTTATTTTAGTATCAGTGCTATGATACGCGGTATTGTAGATGAATATTGGTAGTGTTATGAATGCTTAGAGTGTTTCTACGCTAGAGGTCCCTATTTATTTTCTATTCTCATATGTTATTTTGTCAGTCAAGACTGCCTGCAGTGTTGGGGTGTCCACGAGGTCTTATTTCTTAGCCGCGAAGAGGCACTACCTCCCGCAAGTGGTGCGCTGGCATACATGTTTTACCCTGTCATAGTCGAACATGTTTCGCGAAGCAGCTTATGATATTCTGTGTTTATTTGTTATACAGTGAATCTTTAGCAGTGTATACGAGGGTTATGTCGGTATTACGAAGCCGTATGTTTATTTTATAAGTTGTCCCAGAATTTGTCTATCGCGTCCTTCTCCTCTTCTTCAATTTTCAATAGTCGATTTTTGTGAAATGCTTTAGGCATCTTATCCAGGAACATGTGAATGACGTCATTGACATCTTTGCTTATCATAGTCTTATTGACTAATAAACTTTTGAGGAGATCGAGAACGTGAATACGAATTTGGACATTGGGATGACTAACAAATTCGTTCTGTTCAAATATAAGTGCTGTGTTGGTTTTAAGATAGTGAGGCAAACCTAGGGAGAGTGATTTCGCCACGGAGGGCAATGAGGCCGTATATTGAGCTGCAACATCGCAATTATTTGTCTCCTTTTGTTTGATCGGTTCCGGTGTGGGGTCTGTAGTGATACTGCTGCAATAAAGGCATTGGAGAAAATTGAATAATTTTAGTGTTATTTCAGGCGAAGCGTTCAAATCTAGCATATCGTCCCCACGTTCGTTCAACCTTTGACTGCAATATTTACTGCTATGTTCTGCGATTTCTGGCACTGTTGTGACAAATAAGGGTGTAGCGCTACCGTCAATATGATTTGTTGTAATTTTTTCCTTCTTAGATTTTGCGACTAGGTATAAACATGTAGTTAACATACACAAGTTGTGCACGTTCAGTTATACTCTAGTGGATAAAGACGGCAAAACTGCAAGGCACGAAGTAGTCGATTCGACTTCATTTCCGCTTGAGGAGATGGAGACACATCCTATCAAGAATATGTTGCTGGATTGTAATGATTACATGAACACCTTACCATTGTATCCCGAATCCGTCCACACAAAACAAGACTTAACAAAATATTGCGTAAGCAAAACATGTGAGTGCTGCGGAAACACTTCTGGAGAAAAAGGTAAAAAAGAGTTCGACACCATAATCATTACATCGAGGGTGTCTTCAGACACACCCTCGATGTGATGCAACAATATTGGGGCTCTGTGCTTTAATTGCAACATCAGAATCACGAAGAAACTCAGGCTTATGCCTTGTATAGCTCCCAATGCATCATTCTATGATATGCGCTTCATATTAAGAGGATTGGACGGCACTAACTTCTCGAATATCCGTGTGTTGCCGAAACAGTCAGACAAGATGTTTAGCATCTCTGTCTCCTTGAACGATTCCACGATCAAGTACGGTGTCAAGTTTATCGACTCATGCTAGTTCTTCAACTCAAATTTAGATAGTCTTGACGCAAATCTTAAAGATAGTGGCCATGCTATGCTTCTCAAATCCCATCTCACAAGCATCGGCTACAGTGACAAGGTACTAGAACTCGCTACTCGAAAAGGACATTTCTGCTATGAGGCCATAAATCGGATTCTGTGCTGGACCAAACAGGCATCCCATCGCAACAAGACTTTTACAGTCGACTTTGAGGCAAAGGAATATCGGACTCTGATTATGCTGAAGTGATTGAAATGGGGCAGGCCGTCAACTGCAGGACCCTTCGTGAATCCATGATCATCTACCTCCTCATCGACACGTTGCTACTGGTTGAAGTCTTTCAAAAGTTTAGGGAGACCATGACACGCAACTACACCCTAGATCCCGTCCATTTTGATAGCGCCCCCGGTTTTGCAAGGCAAGCTGCCCTCTACGAAAGCAAGATCAAACTGTAGTTGGTCAGAGATATCGATCTACTCCACTTGATTGTCAAAAATGCACGAGGTGGATTTGTGACGTTGACGGAAGGTCTTACCAGGATAAACAATCCCCGATGCAAAGACTTTGACCCTAAGCTACCTGTGCCTTTAGCAGCAATGAGGGGCTTTAACAGTCTTTATGGTGGATGATTGAGTGAGCCCCTTATCATTGGCAAAATCCACGATCTCACACCCGAAGAAGTTCAAGCATTCGACTTGGTAAACGCGGGCTGTTCTGTCGAGTACACGAACATTGTCTGTATCGATGCTCAAGCGACAAAGCTGAACGAGAAACAGACGAGCTGACACTACTGCTGCATCACAAAGAAGTCAGCTTAAACGATGTTTCGTCCATCACAAAAAATCTCTTGGCAGGCTCGGAGCTTCTCAAAAACAGGAAACGAGCATATCGTAGGCTGTTTGCTAGTCATTTGCCTCAAACTGACTCCCTCGTGGCCCTGGAATTATTGCAAGTACTCCTCAGACAAGGATTGGAAGCCACCAAGGTTCATCGAATTTTTCGAATTAAACAGGAACCTGTCTTCAAATCCTTCATTATGAAAAATATCCACAAGCGTCAAGAGTCTACGATTTCCTTCGAAAAGTCCCCAAATAAGCTTTTATCAAATAATATATACGGGAAACTTTTGTTCAATCCGCTCAACAGAAATTTAGAGGCAAAGGTCGTTTGCACATCCAACGAGTTCCAAAAACACGCTGTTAACCCACTCCTGAAAAACTGCTACGCCATCGGCCCCGAAACAATCATCATGATCGTAAAGCAGAAAAATCTCCGAATGGTTCACCCACTCCAAGTTGGATTCTACGTGCTTGAGGAAGCTAAAGCAGAAGTCTACAGCTTCTTTTATGACACCCTGAAACCCAAATACGGTGACAACGTCTCGCTCATCTACTCGGACACCGACTCGTTGCTGCTCCAGTTCAGAGATGTGGATAACAATGAGACGGAAATGCGCAAACCTCCTCTGCTTGAATACATGGACTTCTCCAACTACCCATTTAATCATCCTTTGAACGATGAATCAAAGAAAGGGCAGCAAGGACTACTAAAAAGCAAAACAGCTGACGACTACCCGAGTGAAATCATTTGCTTGCAACCGAAGTGTTACGGTATGTTGCTCGAGTCCGACCCCACAAAATCAGCTGCTAAGGGTGTCAATTACCAGACACAAGTCAAAATTAGACGTGAACAATACAGAGACATCCATTACCAGAAAAGCATACACACACTTTGAGACCATAGACAACATTCGCGCACAAGCATGCCAGCTTCAAACTGTGCGCACTATTGAAAATTGCCTTAGTAAGTTTGAAAATAAGCGCTACCATGTTGACGCGTGCACAACTTTTACCTATGGGCATCCAGACATTCCCAAAAAATCCATTGGAGTTGAACCTACCGTCACGAAAAAGAGAAAGCGATGCATCGTGGATGATGATACTACTGTAAACATGGATTTAACTTGGAAGAGACGTAAACCGGGTGAGGCCGTCTTTGGTGAGTGTACTCGCGTGAATGATGAAAGTACATCCACGTCTTCAGGTTTTATTCGCTATATGTTTCTAATATGTTGTAAATATGAACATATGTAAATAAATAAACATATACCTGAACATATTTCATTGTCCAACTAGTTACAGTAGAACCCAGTGCAGGATGCAGGAACCGGAGGATTTTTTTGTCGATATCTCATCGCTGGGAAGTAGCCAATTGTACCAAAACAACACATCTTCAAGTTTTACGAGCAACATTCATCCAGGAATTCAGCTACCGGGAGAGGGGAGCGAAGGATCTGTAGAAGTATTCTATAATGACTGGTTCATGATAAGAAAGCACAATGAACAGTACAACATTGTATCCTACGTACACTATTTTAATGATAAAGATGGAAGAGTCGGACATGAAACAGCTTCGTTTGTTCCTAGCGAAAATATCTCAGGCAATACATTGGAAGAACACATCTCCGAGCTAAAAATCAATATTAGAAAAGTCTGTTAAGAAACCGAATTGTTCGAGATGGAAGAAAATTGTTTGAATATGATAGTGCCACACGACGCATAAAGTTCAATGCCTTCATTCTACAAAACATGTCGCAATTTAAATATACTGAAGCTACGGTGAATTGGTACTTTGATCGAGATAGATCGGCTGATCTAATGGGTAGAGCGATGTGTAAATATAATGTCGGGGAAGGTTACCGTAAGCAAAAAAATGTCATTTATGAACGATAGTCTACGCTACATAAACGTTTACTCAGATGTCGTTTCACGCAACTTTATGGGTCACAAGCTAATCAATATTCTTGATGTTATTCCAAGAATAAATCTTATTCATTTACGGGTGCACATGTCATACATAAAAAAATACAGCGTAGACATATTGATCCCATTTCCATCGATCTACGAGATGGTGTTGGCGGTAACATCCCGTTCAAGGATGGTGGATCGAGCCTATGCGTATTACATGTTAAACGAAGCTAGAGCCATATAAATATAACGCTGGATTTAAATGTGGTCATTTGGTAACTAGCAATCATGAGGGTGGTATATGCATATCCGTCGTACAAACAATACGGAGCTTTATTCGCGGACCGTGACAAAATACGGAGTGGAAGTTTACATGATATTGATAAATTCACAAGTCCGATATCGTACCAGAGGGGTAGCGGATTCTTCTCAACCATAGCCAGTCTTGTAAGACGTACAACATTGCTTCTTCTACAAAAAACTGTACTGCCTACAGCTGCCGATATGGCTCGAAACATGGCACATGATTACTCGGAACAGAAAGATAAGCGAAAATCAACCAAGGAGCATGGGATTGCTACACTCAAGAATGTTGTAAAGAAAGCTATAGTTGGAAGCAGGATTACAGGAAAAGTAACGAAAAAACGCAAATCAAGAAGCCCCGTGGAAGAAATATGGAGTCGTGTAGTCCATTATTTACTTAATAATAAATACCACTGTTCATGCAGCATTAACGTTAGTTTCGGGTGAGGTTCTATACCGACAACATGCTTGGCGAATCTTCTCTCAACATGACAGGGCTAGAAGCCCCTACGAAAAACTAAGAAATGGGAGTGATTGATATGTTTCCCTTAGTCAACAAGAAATATGTAATTGAATCAAGTATCGAGTCAAAATTTGAAATAAATTATCTAATAACAAACAGCAGCCTGTATGATGAAAGAATTGCCGATTCCTTTATAGAATTTTTATATTCCCTGGTCGTATTATGAAATGGTCGACTTGAGCTCGTTAACTGCAGAATGAAAATCCGTGTTAGAAATGCAGATGAAAGCGCGTTGGCCGCCGGTGCACATGTTACACTCGTTGACGGATTTTTTCATCGCATGTTCCAAAGCCACTCTCTATTCCTAAATGGTGTTCAGTGTGAATGAAACAGTTATACAGGACTATTAAATAATCTCAACCTCTATACATCCATGAGGAGCTCCGATATAAATCATAAAGGGCTGAATATGATGTTTAAATCACTGCAAACACTCATTCCAGATACCATCGTCGCAGCGAATTTTGCTAATTAAAACGAAAATGAGATTAAGATTCAAGAAAGTGCACGTCATGGTATACATATGATGGGACCACTAAACTTTGATGTAGCCGGTAGCAACAGTTATCTATTGGATAATGTTAGTGTCAATATACGATTGGAGCTGGCAAAACCAAGTAGCGTTCTTCTAACACATTACAATGAAGAATAAATATATTTAGTTGATTCGTGCAAAGTATGGTGTAAAAAGGTTATACTATACCCAACTGCTTTGCTTGATCTAGATAAAGCGCTCACAAAAAACAATGACATGATTGAATACATGTTCGATCAACCTATTGTCAAAACAATCGTGTTTCCTACCGGTCAAAACTCCATCTCCATTGATTCCCAATTCAACGGGGGTGTTCCTCATAAATTAGCTCTATTCCGCAGGGATCAAGCGGCACACAACGGAGCATATGTTTGCAATCCAAATTATTTCTAGGATAACAATATCACAAACGTCATTGTCGATATAAACGGAAACTGCGTTACCAACATTAGATCATCGTTTCCCAGAGAGTGAGCCCAAGCATACCATCAAACACTTTCGGCTATAGGGACGCGTAACAGCTCTCATCTCATCAGTAGACAAAATTTCCCTGCAGGAAGAACTATATTTGTTATAGATATAAGGCCAACCGATTCTGAAGATATCATTAACTTAGAAAAAAGAGCAAACATACGTATAATATTGAATTGCTAAACTCCACCTCCAGCGAGTAAGATCTTTTTCCTGGTAGGTTATACACTCTGTGTCATCCAAATAAATTCGGTAAGAAGTGTATTCCTCAATTATCTACAATAAACACGGATAATAATCAAATTGGAAATATATCCAAGGGCGATCCAATTATGAAACGTGCCTATATAGGATCTTTTACTGAAAACAGAAAGCCTATGCATCCAATGAATGGCTACAAGATTGTTAGTAACGAAAGCGGTCCTAATAAAATTGGTCATTGGATCCTAATATTTAAAAACGATAACAAACACTAATTTTTTTATTCGTTTGGGCTTAATCCAATAATATATGGAGGAAATATAGCATCGCATTATAATATTCATGCGAAATACAACTTGTACTACAGAAACCGATCCAAAGTGATCTATCATTGGTTTGTGAAGCTTACTGCCTCTGCTTTGCGTATTATGTATGTTAAAATATACCAGTCAAAAAGATAATCGAGCTGTTCTCCAACAGCGAACGACATAGAAATGATACCAAGGTTGGAAATTACATCATGAACGTGTCCGGAAATCAACATTCGTGCAAGCAGAATATGTGTGGGGTTTCAATCATTAATACTGCCTGTAAAATATTATCTAACTGTTAGATTTATCATCAATAAAATATCTTATAAATGTATGTTATTATTATCCCTAAGCACTCAGAGGACTAGCATTGAAATTGCAGATATGCAACATGACATGCAATAAATTGCAATACAGTATGCCTAGCATTGAAATGCGCTAAAAAAATACCAAAGGTAGTCTATATGTAAATATGTATGTAAACGTTCTATATATATAACCTATTAGCATATATTTATATAACCTATTAACATATATAACCTATACCTTATGAATAATCCGAAAGCGACCGTCCGAATGAGTCACCCGTTAGCCCTAAGCCAGTCGTAAGCCATCCGTAATCCAACCGTAAACCATCGTTCGTTATCTGATTCGCAATAAGCTAAGGTTCCCCAGAAGTAATTAATTTGGCCCAAAATTAATTAACTTGGCCCAAAAATAATTAATAAAAACAATGTCTGGGTTACATAGCGGCTAAGTCGGCACCCAAAGTAATTAGATACATCCTAACCATTACCTTGTCCGAATCGCTCAGGGCACGCATGGATGTCATTTATACTACTTCCCATCTGTAGCACTCTCACCAATATATTTGAGAAAAATGGTGTCCGGCAATCACACCCATACGGTTACATTAGTGCCCGGTATTGGCACTAGCACGGTAAAAAAAGGTTGCCGGCATTGGTAGCTGCTCGTTGCAAAACGGTGTCCAAAAAGGATATCGGTCAGCATTGGTTTAACGAGGAATGAAACTGTGACAATCTCAGATCAACACCGTGGGTCGGCGGCTTTCTCTTCAGGTGTTGATTTGATTTGTTTCGAGTATCGTCGTTAAATGCTATCTCCTTCTACAAACTTTCCCTTTCTTGATCTATTAAAACAGAAAATACAGAGACACGTGATGCCATCTTAGACGTTCCTCTTCAGAACTAATCTTCTTACAATTAAAAGGTAACCCAGATTGGACCAAAAGGCCTCTTGTTGTCTTCTTACACTTCTAAACACTTGTAAACAATTATTTCTCACCAACAACAACTCAAGCCCAGTGGACGAGGAGGCCGTGCACTGGTGCGGCAAAAAAATGGTAGTCTAGTGGCTTTGTTTAAAATGTTTTTTATTAACGAAGAGTACAAATGATTTGATATTTTTTCAAATACGTATTGTGCTGAGCTGAGGCATCAGATCAGTTGAATAGGATTAATTACAAGTATAACTAAGTAAACATTTTGGGAAATGAGAAATGATTCCGTAACGTGCTGTATAATACAAGACAGACACTGCGTGATCATCATATTGAGCTTGTTCTTCCACAACTTTTGTAAGAATTACGTAACCTTAACAGTGTACATTAAACACAGTACCTTGACTAGTGTACCTTAATCAGTGAACCTCAACAGGTGTACCTTAACCAGAATGTTACGAGGCATCGCGCAAATGAATAGCTCTCTTATTATTGCAGTGTAGAACATGTGATTTCACCTCAAAATAATTTTTTAGAGAAAATGGGACCGAGTAGAAACGGTATGCTACATCTCACTTTCCTTAGAATTTTTGGATGTTTTCTTAGCTAAACATATTTGTCCACATCAAGTTAAATGATCATTCCGATTTTTCCACCCAGCGGCTGACTATTAGACCTCGTAAGTGTGACATTGCAACTAAGAATTTGTTAATAAATCAGTTAGTTGGGTAAAATCCTTTCGTACCCGCTCATAACCTTGCGAGGAATTGTGCCGGAGTTATTTTGTAGCTGACAAACGTCCCCTCATAGACGCCCCTATGGTTTGTAACATCACTCATATTTGCAGACCGCTGACAGACGTCACCTCATACATTGCCCCTATGGATTGAAACATCAATCATATTTGCAGACCGCTGACAAACATCTCTTCATAGAAGCCCCTATGGATTGAAACATCAATAAAATTTGCAGACCGCTGACAAACGTCCCCTCATAGATGCTCCTATGGATTGGTACACCACACATTGTTATTAATCCTTTATAGATAGTCTGGTCTACACTGTCCGTACCAAGACCTCTGCATGGATGGTCATAGTGGTGGGCTATTTCTTTTTCGTTGTTCGTGGAGGGTCATGGTTGTGATTTGTTTCAATATTTCATTGTTTGTTTTTCATAATGAATAAAGCAGTTACGCTAACCCTATTTACTGCGATTCCTTCTACAGGATCTTCCTCCTCTATCATGACCACTATGTTTTATGGCAGCATATTTGCAACAGTATTGTTGTTGTTATTCACATCCACTGACGCACACACAAGCGATGGTGACTCACCCCTTGCGACAATGCGACAGGTTACTCTGAATGACGCTTATTGATCCTATCAGCACTCCGTGCCTGTACAGCTGATGCTACCTTGACAGCGGAGGGACGGCATGCAAACGATACACTGACACTGCTTATGCACGAGACAGTAAATGCCACACTGACACTGCTTCCGCACGAGGCAGTAAATGCCACACTGACACTGCTTATGCACGA
>SDVV010045677.1:0-10045 GCA_016164225.1 Gammarus roeselii
CCTCCTCCCTCCTCCTTCTCCTCACCGGAATTTAGTTTTGATGTTGGCCTATTTGTCACCAGCATATGGTTGTGTTATTTGTAAATGTGTCTACCAAACTGCGGTTCTTTTGTAGCTATGCCAAGAACTGTTGGTTACGGATTTCGCGTTAAATTTTAACGCGCTTGAAGGCTATTTTCCGTTTTGTGGGCATAGTCGTGTCAGCCTTGAGAGGTTTCACTGCTGCTGTGGTGACTGTGATTGATTGTGCAGTTGTAGTTGTAAAAAGTTAGAGCGCTGCGTGTGGTGCCGTATAGAAGCCGTCTAGTAAGTGCGACTAAAGGGAATTGACTGATAGTGCTGAAAAGTTGTGATTGATGGCGATTGGTTCTTGCGAGCAGCGGAATATAAATTCACCAACAGCCCTCTGGAATAGAGGCTACACTAGATACCCCTGCTCTTATTCCGTGAAGCTATTTATTGAACGGACATACGCATACAATATTTAATCGACATAGCTCTAATGGGTAGCTCTTCCGAGCACTTGCTGTGTTCTAACACCAACAAAACGAACCAAAATTTATGATATAACTGTTTGAACAATTGTATCACTTATGTAATGGGTTTGACACTTTTCAGCGCAAACCCTTTATTTTAGAAGTAAAGTTTGAGTTTTAGGTTTATCAAAGATTTCCTCTAATTTTTCAACGATATTTGGGGAATTTGATTGAGATTTAATTGTGGTAAAATTTAATGAGTCCGATAAATTTTTCTGGGTTGTAGTCGACACAAATCTAAAATTCAATGTTCACGTTCCTAAATTTTGTAACAGTCTCTTTAAATCTAAATGTTTAGGGTTTTCCATTAGTTTCGGAGTCCCATATCGTGTCATACTAAATTTGTATTGTACTGTAGTTTTGTTTATCCGTTTCAATATGTTGTAATATAGTTTGAGACTGCCCATATGAATCACACTTGGGTCATCTGTATTTGTTCCTTGCTCATACTGATAATTTGTTACACAAATCAGGGACCTTAAATTTATATGACGTTCAAAATAATCCATGTATTAAGAATAAATGTTGTTGACCGTGACCTCCGCGCTAACCACGAAACTTCACGAGAAACCGAGATCACTGTGCCGACTTTCCAGCGCTTGTCTCTCACGCCGCATTCTGTTATATTTCCGGCACTTACGGTGGTGAACGATCTACTGTACATACCTTCATCAGAGATTACTTATCGGTCACTACCTTCAGAGCCTCTGTGGCCGAGTGGTTAGAGTGACCGACTGCAGTGCTGGCCTCAGGTGCCGCTTATCGCAAGTTCGAGACCCGGCAATGACAGGGCTGTCTAGTGGCAGGGAGATTGGGTGCCTTCACCGTGGATCAGTCTAACCTAGCCACCCTCCTATTTATGGGGTAACAGCTGTGTGTCTATACATGCATACATATCTTCGAAAAATAGCTAAATCGGTTTATTGCCAACTAAAATGATTCCATGTTAACGTGAATGTTTGTTATACCCATCCACACTTCATATTTTCCACTTTTATCTAGGAATTTGAACCCGTATAATATCCTCTTAATCTGTTAACGTAGCTGTTTGAACCTCATATCCTTTGTCCAAATGTTACCATATTCTGTGTTATTTACCAGTGTAAATACCGTTGAATCTATTATTGCGTGATAGCTTCGTGTTGCATGAAATGATCTATACCTTATATCGGAACTTGATATAAGTTATAGATCATTTTTGATGTATTCATACATTCGACACACTTCGCATGTCGAATGTATGAATACATCAGCCTATTGATTCTGCTAGCCTCAAGGTAGGTAAATGCTAGGTGTAAATACCGTGGAATTTGAATTTACACTATTAGTCTGCCAGAGTGTTTACAGAGATCGTCCATGTAATATGAAAGATACCACTATTAAACATGTCCACATAAAGTGTTCACATTTGAATATTTTTCAGATTGAGATGAACTTGTCTCCACCACAGTCTCAGGTGGCCCTATCCTCAAGACGAATTCTGGAGGGAAACAATTTAACCAGCAAGAAGACTCTATCCGATAGACGACTCTAGACATGACGTCACGCTACCTGCAAGGAGACTCTTGATATGTACCGTTTCGGTACCAATTTCTGTAATATTTGCATTCGGACGTCATCAACATCCGTTCCGATCAATCGAGATTGAGTCAACCACGGATTGATTGATAGCGAGTGTGATTGGTGCTGTGAGACAGCATCGGTATCCACAGTAAAATCGGGACCAAAGCGGACGTACCGATGAGTGGCTTGGCACCAATTTTTGTATGGGGGGGTGCCTTTACAAATGACAAAATATATATTCTCTCAACATCATATCGTGCTCTCCATGAGTTTTTTTCGTTTTGCATCCATACCTAATTTCAGAATGTTGATTCCATAAAATGTGTCCCAAGTTGGCGCGATGCGGTGAACTACGAATGATAAACATTTAAAGTTGCTGAAGTGTACATCCAAAATGCAGAGGGAAAGATAGAATGGTTGACGACAATATTGTAGGGTTATGAGTATCGTGTAGGTTTTGCGATGATGAGATCCAAAATTGAAAATTCACTCATTGCCAAAAACATTATTCAGTAGTAATCTCAGCAACAAAATTTCCTCCCTACGAGGGAAAACTCATGGAGTATATAATCTGCAGTTCATTCTCCTCCCACATCAACATTGAAATACGGCATAAAGCTTTGTACCTATAATCTCAATATACCTTCTGTTTCCCTCCTCAGAATGGAGAGGCCTCGTAGACTGCAAAGGCCAGTCTTCATGGGTCCCACAGTAGCACTCTGGGAGCTCTCATCTCCATCTAAAATTAAAATGAAATGAGCTCCAAAGCAACAAGGAAGAACCGAGGTCTGCAATCGTGCTAAGGAAACTGATGAGGGCAACGGTTTGCTAATACTGAGTCAAGCTTTCTTGGCGCCGTGGCTTGCAAACCACATAGTAAAATACCTGAGTTTTCTATGAATGTAAAAGCATGGTCAAAGTGTTCCTGCGTGGTGGTGCTTGATTGAAGTGGAAACGGTCGTCTGGGTGCTATTTAAGCCTTCCTGAATTATAGACCTCATCAGATAAAAGACCTCTGTCACCGGTGAAAACAGTGAACGGTGAAAATGATCCTAATGTTTTCACCTCTGCCCTTGTAGTGGCAGGCATACATGTATCGAGACCCTAGAATAAATGCAGCAGGCGACTGAGGTTACATCCTCAACTGAGGCCAACTCATCAGAGGCATGCTACGTACTGTGCTATTTAGAAGCAAAATTGAGTCTATTTTTCTACTAGGCAGCGGTTGCAGTACAGGCATCCATATGGTCAGAGCATGTTGGGGGGGTCACCAGATCATCTATCAATGCATGCACGAATGTAGACTTTTTTATACTTTTCCCTCCAGAACGGAGTTTTTTCAGCGCTGAAGTGAACGGGGTGGAAATGTAATTACCAATGATTTGATCGCTTTGTTCATTTGACTTTAGTGTGACCTTCATGTGACCCTCATGTTACCCTCGTGTGACCACCATTTGCTTTTCTTGTGACCTTCATGTCACCTACAAGTGACTTTCATGTCACCTACAAGTGACCTTCATTTGACCTTCATGTGACATAAATGTGACCATCATGTGACCTAATATGAATTTCAGTTTAGCTCATGACGCGTTCATGTGACCTTCGTGGAACCTGCAAAAAATTTCACATGAAATTGCAGCATTAGGTTTTAGTTAACGTAAAGGAAAGTGCGTGGTGAAACGATTATCCTCTTCTTTGAAACAGTGGTTGGTGTTCAGTCTTGAGTATGCAAATGACAAGTGATCTTTGGGTAGTCGAATTTAAAAGTTTTGTTCACGAAAGTGTGTAAAATTTGGTTCAACTTGAATGCATTCATTGGTTTGATGGAGTGAACAGCGACGGTGCTCATGATGCGTGCTAAGAATAGCTATCAATTCATGGCAAATATTGGAAATTCATATATTTGTTGAGCGCATGACTGACCGTGCCACGATATTTCCGAACAATGCCAGAATTAAATTTGACTGGTGAACAATAGTTTCCAAACTAAAAAATTGCATGATTTCCCGTTAATCAATGCCATTTACGATCATGTGACTCCGGTAACCAGATTTTTTCTATTTGGTGCATTTCCGTCGATAGCTCAACATTACTAATTACCTAATGTATCAAATATATGTATTGATAATTTAAAAACTAGACGAAAAGAACTCACTAAAAACAATTTAGGAAATAACTACATGCGATGCAACCTAACTAGGATCTTGTCATCTGATATTGCGAAGCTGGGAAGCATACAGTGTGAGCGGAGTCACATTTTCTTGTAACGTTCAGAAAGTGAGTACTCTGTGCAATATCTTTTATTCAATTTTATTCACATATCTTGTCTGTAACTGGCCTCTTCGTTTGCTGGACGACAATTACCCTTCGCTGTCAAGTTTTAAAACTACTTTAATATTTTTCCATCTACAGAGATTTTTTTCTTCTGTTACTACTTGTCAACGGGCAAGCACTCTCCTTTCACTCCTTTCGATACTCAAATGAGTATGTAAGTAGCACTAATACACAAGCTCAGCCAGTAAAGTGCGTATCTGGTACTGCTGTCAGACGCACCCAAGTGAAAACGAGGGGCTGACAAGTTGGTATTGCCCCGCTTTCTCTCCGCCCTCGGACTTATTAAATGCAAGCATTGCTAACAACCCCAATCTTGAATCAAGATTGTTTGCCGCGTGAAGGGCTTCCCTGAATTGTCTAACTTAACGAGGGAAAATTCGCAAGTAACTGCGTCACTTCGTGGCATCGACTTTCAACACAGCGTCGTTTTTATAATTCCTCACATTGGGAATAAGGCGTTCTTGGTTTACCATCAGAGAAAGTGTCAATGATGCTTTTAGCGAATAGTACCTTGCAATTATTTCTTGAAAGAGTGTCATGCACATTTGGATGCGACGCTGACTTGTACAAATAGGCATACGGTTTGATATCAGCTCCATCGATTCCTTATGCTTCTTAACCATAATGTTTGCACGAATGATTTTCAAGTAATTATCGTGTATACTTGTCGCCGACTTTCTAACTTCCTTAAGCATGAAATTAAATATATAATTATAGTTATTTACAGTTAATAACAACCCATCAACACAGTTGGCTGAATGAAAGTCCGACTTCAGTGTTCCGCATTGCTATCCGTAAGTGAGTTCAACTTGTTATACTCTCTGGAGTAACTTCCCAGATCTCCCTCCCATGTTTATTACTTCCAAATGATCTGGCGTGAAGTCTAACATGGAACAAAGCAATGTCCACGAAAGATGGAAGCGCAACTTCGTTGTGCTGGATGGCCGAACGCTGGACTCGTATGACATACAATATAATGTTTGCTTCGGTCTTGGGCTTTTCCAGTGATGACGAACACTCACATTTCTCTTGGATTGAACTTCACCCAAGTAATACGTAAGAAAAATGGGACATTTCGCTTGGGGTTCAGCCTGATGGTTGCGAGACAGTGCGAATCAATCTAGCTGGATATAGTTTTGATATGGTGCGAGCTGCCTCGAATCAAATACGGCTCTTCGTGTGTTATTGAATGAAGTCTGCAACGAAGATTGTGGCGTCTGGAAACATCCAATCGAAGCAGTGAAAGTTAGTATAAATTTACATACTTCCCAGAGCCTCTAGCACGTCGTAGTCCGTTCGAGAAAATTGTACACAACATGCCGCCGTTATCGCCAGTCACGGATCAGTGCTTAGAGGCACGATGTCACCATGTCTAATTAATAGTTTTGAAAACATTTTCAACATTATAGTAACGAAATAATATTGGAACGCGTTACTAAGATACGTATCGAACGATTCTAGAACAAATGTGCTTTCAATTGAAGTAATCGACCTCCTTCTCGGACTTTTACAAATGCATTAATTGATTCACAAGCATAGAGGTTTCCTTCAAGTTCATAAAATATCCTGAACCAGTGAGGTACTTATGACGAAAAATTGAATCAATAACACTTACCAAACCTAGCAAACCTAGCGAATAGATTATCTGCGCGCCTCTTGCAAATGTAGGTTGTTAGGTAATAAACGATTGCGTTATAAGTTCACTGTTATAGCTGACTCAGATTTATTCGTTTTGTAATTGTATTTATTGCTGATGAACCAGTAACAGTATTCCTGATTTTTAGTTTATAAAATACACGGAAAATAATCAATATAAATTGAATTGTTTGTTTGCTCTTTGTTAACATCACTGTAGCCGATTCATGCTGGTGAAAGAATCTTTGTTACCGAACCATTTCAAAGGTATGTGTAGACATTGGTTTTTGGGTAAATGTTTTTCCTATGTTCTGTTCAATCAGTTGTCAATGCGAAAATCTAGGCACTGCATGTGTCATTTATTATCAACATACTCTGCATTCCTGTCATTGCAGCGCAGCCTGCAGGCAACCTGCCATCCTACGCCAGCCCCAAATCCTCACTGCCAGACAAATGGCGCTCCTGCTGACGGATGGAATGCATGGGCTGTCATTGAAAGGAGGAGTGGAGCGAGGGATGACTGTTGCCACAACAACGGGCTGACATCGAAATATTTTGCTTCGTTCTTCCTACGCCGACCAAAGAAAAGAGTTTGATTACGGTTAGTTCATTCAATAACATATAACATTTTCCAATTAAATCCATCTTCATACTTCGGTGCTAACTAATTGTCAGCAATATAAGGAAGATTGTCCTGTTCCTTACGAGGCGTATCGCCCTTTGGACACGAAGACAAGTACATTAACCTTTCCTGTATTGATCCTACAGTGCTATGCTTCTGCTCACTGTGCATTTTGGCGTGACAGACAACCTGTCCTCCCTCTAAAGAGTGTTCATGTTGAACGAGATACGAGTCGTTCAGACAAGGCCATTATTGCCTCCACTGTCACATCTTCAATAATGATTCGGAGTGGTAACTCCAGTCTGAGTGTTCTATTCAAGATTCCTTATTCATCAGCTAATGATGAAGACTGTGGCTGGGTATTTGGCTCGGGCAAGAAATATCAAGTGCAGAACTAGGCAGATCACAAAGCCTACCGACTTGGTCAAATGAGGATGTGTATCTAAGATAATTGCTTGTTATGACATGTCTAACCGGAAACAGCATTGAAGGTCAAATAAAATCTAGCAACATCAAGAAACTTTTTTTCAAGCAGAACCTTCAAATATTTGTCTCTCGTATACCTTTCCTGGGTTCACCGAAGAATAATGGTCTTTATCTTCGTGTGTACATGCTGTGACGGTCACATAGACGTTTCACCTTTGTTTGTTAGGTTCACTTACGTCACCCCACAGCTTGAACATCGTGTTGCCCAATGATAAGTTCATCTAGCATTGAGATGCAACACGGTTACTGTTGACGGCTTCCCTCTGAAAAGCTCAGATCCGGAAACTCTAATAATAAAGGTTCAACGACGTCAGCTGTCGTCCTGGTTGTTTGTCGTTCAGGTAAGTTTCAAATCCATTCTAAGCGTCGAATAAATGACGGGATGAATAAACAACTAAATCATGTTCTATTAGATTTGCAATATTGATGTCAAGGTGATAATCTAGAGGTGGTATTATACACAAGATACATATTTTAGTTTAGTATAGTGCGGAGATCGACTTCGTGTGTTTACGATTGACTGTTCTGTTTACTGTTGGGCGGGAAATCAAATGCCTACAGTCTTTGGTTACTCTGCTTTGGAGGTGAATATCTACAAGTTCGAGGCGAGCGTGGAGAGTTTCACAGTGAAGCTAGACAACATGCAGGGATCCTTATGATATATTGAGTGACAATACAGTTGAAGGCTTGCATATTGGCTCTCCAACATTACACTTGTGGTCCTGAAACCTGATCAGATACCGAGTTTAGACAAGTCATGACGTACTTCAAAAGCAATTTGCGTGTGTCAATTGATTAAAATGCATGTTGAAAATTACCTGATGTAGTGTCCAGTTCCCTTGTAAATGGTCTCTCGATAACTGGCATGCAATGTATTTCGGCGATTTTGGTGTCAGCGCGAAAGGTTTCTGTAAACAGCGGTTGGCTTGGGGCTTTCTCATAACGGCCAGACAGAGCATATTAGGCATGTAGGTATTTTATATTTTTTTATATTTTTATATTAATAAATGATGATGTGAAAAGGACCCGTTGCAAAATCATACAGAGAAGTTCAGCAGGTAATGATTTCCATGTGACTTGATTCGAAAAGAATATATGTTTATCGAGTTATTCATTTTTTCTTGCTTCAACAGATGAAGCAATTTGCTGCACAGCACAGGTAACATGTCCTCATCTCCCGCGTCATTACTGAACGAATATAAATATTCATCTGATTAAAAGTCAGAGAGTCAACTCCCCACGTCTCGGATGAGTGAATGCTGACGCTTCTTCCAATAAGACTGAAAACCTCGACGATTACTTCTAATAGCGTTCAATATTACCCGCAGACAGTTCAGAAAACTGGAGTACCGGAATTGACCTCCACATAAACAGCGTCTGCGACGGAACAACGGACCAACGCGATAAGTTGGTCTCCGCAATAACATGAACATTTTTCATTCAACTTTGTCTTGTTATGTCGACGTGCATCATTGAAATTAGAAACATGGTCAATCTAAATTAGAAGATGTTGTTGCAGAAACGAGGAACTCGATCAACTATCACGAAATTGCCGTATTCGTTGTCGAGTGTATCCGCATCGAGCATTTTTATCCTCCGATAACTTAATCGAGCGTTTCCGTGAGATTTCCTTCCAATTACGACATTGGCTAATCTCATACGATGTTTTTCACAGCTCAATATATCTGGTTCTTGACCTAGCGGTTGCAAACGAATGATTTATGACGGTTAAATATAACTCTTGAAACGCGCGACGAAACTTGATCTTTCGATAGTGACCATTCGACGAAAATACCGTAACGGAGACACGTGTGGAAATAGTATAAAAGTGGAGCAGCTAAGGACAGAATGTAAATGCCGTTTGGTAATTTGAGTGCATTGTATTTGATGTACAACCTCTACATCCCTTCCCTCAGTGTTCTGTATAGCACAATATCCTGAATGTTGCTCCCATGGAAAAATGCTGAAATCTTGAAAATAATTCCGTTCCCATTAAAGGCTCCACAATGCATTACATTAGGTAACATAATAAATACGGATTTCACCTATCAAGCTCAGCATGTTATACATAACTATCTGTGGTTGTTATGGAATTATACCTTCGAGCGCTTCCTGAAGCCTATAGATAATTGAAATATCGACATATGAATACTATTACACTTATTTAGGAGGTGGAAACAACATCATATATCAATCAGCGATTACTCGTTTTGTTCTGATACATTTTTATTTACTTTCTTGATGTTTCATTACTTTACACATAATGTGTGATCCTTTGGAATGCAAATAATTACCCGACTTATCACGCGTCATCCACTGAGAAACCAAACACCGAATATAGAGGCTGCAGTATATTGCACTATAATTCATTACTTGTTGAGAATCTATGCAAGATTACCCACACAAACTTAATCAATTGAGTGTTCTCTCCCAATACGCAGATCTTAGTAGTTTATCTTCATTAACTTTTAGTTGGCTAGCTGGAAACTATTCTACAGCCCACTCGTCAATACGTATCATAATTTGCCACAGTCATTTCCATGCCAGCAGCCCTGTATGCGCTGCCAGCATTAGCACCGTGTTAACGCAAGGAGTAGTTCGAATCTAACTTCCTTGAACACCAACACGCGCTCAGAACCCAAACTAAATTAAGTCAATCGATGTTTTCCAATGCTGGACGCTGCTATTCGAAGCGTTGCCTGTTGTACACGCATAGCATTGAGGCCGAACTTATATACTGAGGGCCCGATGACTGTAGGCGAATATCCGCATTGAGGATCCCTCCGATTCCTGCCGGATAAAAGAACTGAGGGTGCCTATGCCAGATGAACCGAAGCATACATCAACGGATGCGTGCATGATTCGAAGT
>SDVV010045678.1:0-10045 GCA_016164225.1 Gammarus roeselii
GCTGGAAGACGTCATCTGTGCTAGTACGAGTATTTGTTTGCTGGAAGACGGCATCTGTGGTAGTACGAGTGTTTGTTTGCTGGAAGACGTCATCTGTGATAGTACGAGTGTTTGTTTGCTAGAAGACGGCATCTGTGGTAGTACGAGTATTTGTTTGCTGGAAGACGGCATCTGTGGTAGTACGAGTGTTTGTTTGCTGGAAGACGTCATCTGTGCTAGTACGAGTATTTGTTTGCTGGAAGACGACATCTGTGGTAGTACGAGTGTTTGTTTGCTGGAAGACGTCATCTGTGCTAGTACGAGTATTTGTTTGCTGGAAGACGACATCTGTGATAGTACGAGTGTTTGTTTGCTAGAAGACGGCATCTGCGGTAGTACGAGTATTTGTTTGCTGGAAGACGGCATCTGTGATAGTACGAGTGTTTGTTTGCTAGAAGACGGCATCTGTGTTAGTACGAGTATTTGTTTGCTGGAAGACGGCATCTGTGGTAGTACGAGTATTTGTTTGGAAGACGGCATCTGTGGTAGTACGAGTATTTGTTTGCTGGAAGATGGCATCTGTGGTAGTACGAGTGTTTGTTTGCTAGAAGACGGCATCTGTGGTAGTACGAGTATTTGTTTGCTAGAAGACGGCATCTGTGTTAGTACGAGTATTTGTTTGGAAGACGGCATCTGTGGTAGTACGACTATTTGTTTGCTGGAAGATGGCATCTGTGGTAGTACGAGTGTTTGTTTGCTGGACGACGGCATCTGCGGCTGTACGAGTGTTTGTTTGCTGGAAGACAGCATCTGTGATAGTAAGAGTGTTTTTCTGCATTGGGAATTTGTATCCAAAAACCTTCCGTTACCTGGTCCCTTGCAACTTGTAATAAATGAGGTTCAGTTTTCAAGTATTTTTTGGCTTAAGAATTTATCGAACTGTGACCGATTTGTTCGAGAATCTAAAAACCTCAAACGTTCTTATCAAGAGGCCTACAAAAACCTTAATTGAATGTTCATTATACTTGATTACATATGTTAAAAAATCTTTCTTAATTTACACGAGGTTATTATAAAACGTATCTATTCTGAATTGTAAAAACGAATTTCTGTTTAAATAATATTGAAAATACTTTTGACCGACAGGTTTTTCTTTTCTACTTCAGAACCTCATTTAAAAATAAATGCAACATGACCATTTTACAGAAAACTATCGTTTGATGCAAGAATTTATTCCTCAGTCTACCGTGCAGCAGTTGAAAGCATAAAAACTAGACCAGAGTCTTTGCTCTACTATCTTACTCCCTCCCCTTCCATCCCCTTGATGCCGCGCACCCGCCAAAGAGAAATGTTTACAGCTGAGCGTTATAAAGCTGTTAGGTATGCAATCTCTTCATCACACTGAGTCATCGCTCTGGCATGCGCTGGAGGGGTGTAAGCAGGTGTACTGAATATTGTTATTTAGTACACATGCGTATACATCGTCGGGGATAGTTTGATTCAATATTTTTCGCCAAAAAAATCTACACAAAGCATAAACATATACTTAGTAGTACTTGACTTCCGTTGAAGTATTCATTCCACGATATTTCACCGGTAGATTTCACTAGCATGGGAACTGTGATTATATTACGAGTCGGTGAATTCCACCTCCGAGGCTGCAGATTGTACATATCTTCTTCTGATTGGCAACTCATTAACTTCATGTGTTGACTTCAAGCGTTGAATAACTTCACGCATTGGTTATTTAGTTATTGACTTTATACAGCTGGCACCTGCATGCGCACGATGTCAATCGTGGTACCTCAACTAATGACTCGTGCGGCGTGCGCTGCGCTCGGTGTATGCACGATACTGTATCTGAATATTTATTCTAAATACTATGTCTGATTTTCAGGATAAAAACTTAGACAGAGATACAACAGTCATCATTCTCCTCAGCAGCAGCTCTGCTACCGTTCTGCACCACAAACTATTATAAACTTTCATGTCAGCTGATCCTCAAAGTTCACCATTCTCCTCAGCAGCAGCTCTGCTACCGTTCTGCACCACAAACTATTATAAACTTTCATGTCAGCTGATCCTCAAAGTCACGTCCGATTGACGTAGATTCTCAAACCAATGTTGAAAACAATTATTTCTATATTGAGTTTACGCTTAAAGCAATGCGACTTCCATGTACGTCGATGACCATGAATAGAAGGGCTTCAGTTACTAAAAATCCGTCTTGGCTAAGAGGCATCAATATTTGCCCCACAGTTTCGTTTCGGCACAGACGCCCCTGCTAACGGGCAGCAAAACTTTTGCAGCAGTAAATGCAAAGCCCTCCAAAAACAAAATATCTGGATGACTCCTCCATAGACAAGAGCTATCGTAATCGCTAGTTTTGAATTAGTCTCCTTAAATATCTCTGCAAGCTCAGTCTGAAAAAATCTGCGTCGGATGGTTCACCAGCGACCTTCCATCGATAACATATTCCTATTCCATCAACAAATTTCTTCGATTTCAACGCCGGCTCTTATTCGAATGGATGTACTTTGTATTACCCAGTATACTGAATGTTGATGATATACTTACTGGGCCGCTAAGTAAATGAGATATATCACATTATTAGGTCTAAAATCTGCACTAGAGTACAATTTGTAGATAAATCCGATTTTTTTGGTCCAGGTGGTTGTTTGCAAAAGGTTAAAATACTTACAACTGAGTGATCATTAGACTAAAATATTGCCTGTATATCTGGGAATGATGTTCAACCACCTCGAAAAATGAACAAATCGAAATTTAAACTCCATCAAGCAGCTGGTCCACGCTGTGAATGATGAGTGGGCTGTATATTGAAATATTGAACGCTCACATATGATCAATCGCGACGATGAAGACTTTTCTGGTCGACCAATTTCTAAACTTCTGAATTGTTTAATAGACATTTCGTGTCAGAGCACGGTGGAACAAACAGCTAAAATAACATAGTTCCATGTGAACTGATCCTTCGAAGTCGCTGCTCAAAGATCGCAGCGCGAAGAAGAAAATTGCGTTTTCGAATCAAATCAATAATTCTCGTTTTCTCTGCCAACATAGTCTCCGCCACCACTTCAAGGGGAACTATTGTAATACGATACAATTGAACAGCTCAGAGTCTAATATTACATCATTTGCCATCTTCACATCAAAGTTTAGTATATATTTTTTTCCTGAGCGACAGGAAATGACAGCCATGTTTGGACAGATAATAATTTTTGCTGTTTTAATTCGTGCATTTTGATAAAAAAAATAACCCAGTACATTACAACACACTTTTCGTGAATTTTGTTCCCATCGATCTTCCGCTATGCGGTAACTATTGCAAAGAATCTCTGTAGTGTTCTCTCTGAAGAGCTCAAGAGAAAACTGTTCAGGGGCGGACAAGGCAGGGATGACTACTCTAGCACAAGGTATTCAGAGAATACTTTTTGCTGTGTAATGCCACTTGCACATGACCAATAGTTACCTCAGGTCGTTTTTTTGTTCTATACACGTGCATACAACATCCAATAAGTATTAACTGATGCCTCGACAAGTGTAAAATGTAATCATTTTTGATGGGGAGAGAGATTAAAACGTATTATCCAATTCCGCCTGACGAGGTAAATTTAATCATGTACGTTAATAATTGAAGCGACCAAAAATATAAAATAATTTTCTCCAATACGTGAACTTTGCATCGGCTTCCAATTTCGAAATTATCGAATGCCCTACCAAGACCATCTACAGCACATGGCATGAGCCCGCCTCTGTGACGTCACGAGAATAGGCCCTAATGGAGAGATTATCTAATGCCCTACCAAGACCATCTACAGCACAAGGCATGAGCCCGCCTCTGTGACGTCACGAGAATAGGCCCTAATGGAGAGATTATCTAATGCCCTACCAAGACCATCTACAATACAAGGCATGAGCCCGCATCTGTGACGTCACGAGAATAGGCCCTAATGGAGAGATTATCTAATGCCCTACCAAGACCATCTACAACACAAGGCATGAGCCCGCCTCTGTGACGTCACGAGAATAGGCCTTAATGGAGAGATTATCTAATGCCTTAACAAGACCATCTACAACACAAGGCATGAGCCCGGCTCTGTGACGTCACAATGGTAGGCCCCAATGGAAGGATATTCCTGTGCTTGGATTGGGTTTGCATCAAATTTTAGTTCAATGATCCTGTAGATATATTAACCTTGATAGTGATAACAAATCTTTCATCAAGCTTACACTGTAGATGGTACAAGGCTTTAAATAGATGATGATTTGTAAACACAAATATATATCAATTGAAATAATTTAATCCTAACTAGAGTGATTAAGCCAAAAATTAACGTTCCTCTAGTCAACTGTAAGCATCTGCTGAACTGAAATCTATAAAAGACGCTATATTTGATTACCAAAAAAGATTCTAGAAACTCTATAAAATACCTCTAGTCTGAACTGTAATTCGAAATCATCCGGGGATGAAAAGTTACGCGCAATAAAATATGTCTTTCTTTCTTTCTTTTTGTTATGACGTGGAAGAAAATTAGTCGCTTCCAACTCCGATCATGTTTCTAGCCCCCGTTTACGAAACAATTTCATCAAGAAAATGTTACACAAAAACAATAAATGAATCAGAATGGGCAAGATGTTAACAACTGGATTGCCGGAACTACAATATTCGCTAACAAAGAAACTGTGCGAAAATAATTCTCTTCTAAACTCTCATTCTATCTAATTGAACCACCGAACTATCAGTTATTGGACAAATTTGTGAAAATGTCTGCATACATTTGATATTAACATCGTGCTGGTCGCTTCCAAGTCCGATTGCTTTTATAATAAAAATAAAGCGAGAATAAAAAGTTACTTGTTCATATATGGTTTGAAACGAATACGGCTAAAGAATTCATGCCGAAATAATATTTATTTCAAATTTTTATTCTTCACGTTAATTTCAATAGTCACAGTAGTCTGGGCTCATATGTGGACCAGCAGTGTAATAACTGGTTTATCATTGGCCGCCTGTCGACTGCCATTGACCGATGATACGCAGCCCTAGATTCATTAATGATAGTATCGGCACGATGTTAACTTCGATCACCATCATTCCGTCGCTTTTTTCTGCAGGCGCAAACCGAGAAATGACGTCATATTGAAAGGGCCGGCACTCCTCCTCCTGGATACGCACCTGTTTCTTTTGAAAATATCCCGCATGTATTACTATTTAATCCTATAGCATGTAATTCATTGAATCATTGAAACCTTGATCCGAGTTTTAATCGTCTTTTGATGCCAGTGCTGTCCCAGCTCGTTAAATAATACATCATTTTTGTTTCACTCATATTATGTATAATCTAATATTATTGTTATAAAGATGCCACACGTCCTCAGCAGTATCATCTTGTCTCATTAGAAGTACCATCGTACTTCATCATCAGGTTCATAGTATTTCATCATCAGAGTCATCCTAGATCATCATCTGTACCATCTTATTTGATAATATATGAAAGCAAATATCATTGTATAATATACACCATTCTGCTTGAATACTGACACTATTCCGTTTCATCAAGAGTACTATTCAGTTATCGTAAAAGTACCCTTTATTTTATTAACAAGATCGTCCCTAACTCGAACACACACTCGTACCGCTGTCGGACGTAAGCAATTCTATTGATTTATTGAAGTGGTAGCCCTCGTTTTAGGGAGTACAAAATGCAATAAATGCCAGAACATTATTTAAAGAGCACTCATAATGACGCCATAACTTCGAGAATCCTTCGTTCTGTTCGCCGAACGTTGTTAGGGAGACGACCCACGAGGTGAGGTGGTGGTCATAAGTCCTGACGACCCACAAGTCGAGGTGGTGGTAATAAGTCCTGACGACCCACGAGGTGGGGTGGTGGTCATAAGTCCTCACGACCCACCAGACGAGGTGGTGGTCATAAGTTCTGACGACTCATGAGGCGAGGTAGCGGTAATACGTCCTGACGACCCACGAGACGGGGTGGTGGTCATAAGTCCTGACGACCCACCAGGCGAGGTGGTGGTAATAAATCCTGACGGCCCACGAGGCGAGGTGGTAGTCATAAGTCCTGACGACCCACCAGGCGAGGTGGTGGTCATAAGTCCTGACGACCCACGAGGCGAGGTGTTCGTAATAAGTCCTGACGACCCACGAGTCGAGGTGGTGGTAATAAGTCCTGACGACCCACGAGGTGGGGTGGTGGTCATAAGTCCTCACGACCCACCAGACGAGGTGGTGGTCATAAGTTCTGACGACTCACGAGGCGAGGTAGCGGTAATACGTCCTGACGACCCACGAGGCGGGGTGTTGGTCATAAGTCCTGACGACCCACCAGGCGAGGTGGTGGTAATAAATCCTGACGGCTTACGAGGCGAGGTGGTAGTCATAAGTCCTGACGACCCACCAGGCGAGGTGGTGGTCATAAGTCCTGACGACCCACGAAGCGAGGTGTTCGTAATAAGTCCTGGCGACCCACGAGGCGAGGTGTTCGTAATAAGTCTTGACGACCCACGAGTTGAGGTGGTGGTCATAAGTCCTGCTGTGGAGCGCATCGATTAAACCACCCCATATACCGCAATGATGAGTTAAACGAAATGGTACAACTTGGCCGCATTTGTGAACGCAACTCTACAGAATAATGGGCTGTGCTTTGAACTGTGTTGAATCAATTGGCCTGTCAATGGTATTCATATCTTAGCAAGGGTATATTTTGCTGCTTATAAGCCTCACACAGTGACAGACATGGACACATGTAACGAGATACGGCTCGGGGACAAGTGTTCTGTTAAACGTACAGTGTGCGATGACCGTCAGTAGGAGTCAACGATTATCATTGTTGTGAGTAGCGTCAATTATAATCAGAGTGTGTACCACAGGTGTGACGATAAGAGCGTACCAACATCATGTGTACCACAGGTGTGACGTTAAGAGCGTACCAACATCATGCGTACCACTGGTGTGATGATAAGAGCGTACCTACATAATGTTTACCCCAGGTGTGACGATAAGAGCGTACCAACATAATGTTTACCACTGGTGTGACGATAGGAGCGTACCAACATCATATGTACCCCTGGTGTGACGATGAGAGCGTACCAACATCATGTGTACCACTGGTGTGACGATAGGAGCGTACCAACATCATGTGTACCACTGGTGTGACGATAGGAGCGTACCAACATCATGCATACCATTGGTGTGATGATAAGAGCGTACCAACATCATGTGTACCACTCGTGTGACGATAAGAGCGTACTAACATCGTGTGTACCACTGGTGTGACGATAAGAGCGTACCAACATCATGTGTACCACTGGTGTGACGATAAGAGCGTACCAACATCATGTCCCACTGGTGTGACGATAAGAGCGTACCAACATCATGTACACCACTGGTGTGACGATAAGAGCGTACCGACATCATGTGTACCACTGGTGTGACGATAAAAGCGTACCAACATCATGTGTACCACTGGTGTGAAGATAAAAGAGTACCAGCATCATGTGTACTACTGGTGTGACGATAAGAGCGTACCAGCATCATGTGTACCACTGTTGTGACGACAAGAGCGTACCAACATCATGTTTACCACTGGTGTGACGATAAGAGCGTACCAACATCATGTTTACCACTGGTGTGACGATAAGAGCGTACCAACATCATGTTTACCACTGGTGTGACGATAAGAGCGTACCAACATCATAGAGGGAGTAGTAAACAAACGAAAGCGATCGAATCATCAAAAATTGAATCTTAATATTGATCTTTGAATGAACAAAGCATTATGGAAATCAATGAGTTTCTAAGGGAACAAAACCTAAAGAGAGCAGCTGCATTATGTCTGAGGTGCAATCCATATATTACAGTTGGACCCATGGGACAGCTTGTAGAAACTAATTAGAGGCTGCTAGCAAACGATTATATTGTTTAGAGACTGACTTCCTTTCGAACAAAATCCTTGATGGGCGACCCACTTCTCGTTGTTGGTTGAATTGAACCTATCAAAGGCACGATCGAAGAATAGAAATATCCCTGTATTCCTAACCCAATATGAATTCATAAATATCTATATTCCATCTTTTATTTCAGATATATCAGTTAAACAATGAAACTAACAGGTTATTATTTTTCAAAACTGTATACTTTTTGGATTCACCAATACATTACTCTCAATGCATCGTTGATACATAGCTCACAATTTTGTAATGCTATTCAATTATTACTTGGGAGAGTGACCGTTGAAGCCTGATTTGATTGATAACGCAGATTAACGAAAAGGAACATGACATATCCTTGGGAATGGGGTCTCAACTCACTCAAACACCAACTCATCAATCCGTACCTACTGTTTCGGTAGCGATCGTTCTTTTAGAGTAGAAAACTTGCATGTCATCATCTGTTAGCCCCTAATCAGATCTTAAAAATCTATACCCCATTTCTATGTGGAACAAGCGAACCAGTTCGAGTCAAAACCAACTGGCCGTGCCATCAATTATCATTACTTAAGTTGTCTGGGGGAAGGAAATTGCCTGGTTCGATTTTATTCTGAAATTGGTTATAGCTATTCTTATATCGTTATCTCGGTCTTTGCCTTACACAATAATGTATTGTGTAGATACATGATATTAAATTTCAACTTTTTAGAATTCAACATTTTCGGCCTAAGGTTAATTTCCCGACTTACATTGATCATTGTAACTCTTGCCTCCACGTTCCAGATAGCTTTAATGTATGCACTCATGATGAATTTTTTTATCTCTAAAACATCTGCAGTTTTTCATAAATATGTTTATCACAATGCTGATACATCTCCTCATAATTACCTTGAAATTTATTGAGCAAATAGAGCTTTATATTTATTCAGGTAACATTTTCCATATCCATTTTAGACCGAATATAATTAAGAAGCGGTTCCAGTTTTCTTGTGATTTGTATGTTCATTAATAAGTTCACCTTAATTTCCAACAAAGAACATTGGTAGAGAAATTATCTTCCTACAAAATCGCAGGGAGAATTCTATAAATATATAAGGATTTCATCATTGAAAAAATAAAAGTAGTCCGTAGGCCTACATAGAATTCATTTAAAACTCTAATGTCAATCAGACAACTTTTACTCGAGTCAAGGGGGTCGTAGTTTGACTTAATCCCCATGAGTTCATTTTACAAAAAAACGTACACACGAACAAAACCAAATTGTCATATTTTTCAATATTTAATGTCACCGTGTCAGGAGGAACTTCATATCTGCAGCCTAAACAACCAAGATGTATGCCGCTAACTCTTCAGAATGATCGTTGAACGATTAAACCAGCAATGCTGGGAATCAAATACCGCAGTGCCTTATTTCATTCCTCTGAATACTTCAGGGGACTAACACTTGAACGCATCCACTCTAAGCCAATAAGGCAGAACAGTCGAGCCGGACTAAACACTGCAGAAGGATAATGTTTAGTTAGGGATTACAGACTAGTGTTGGGCAGAAAACAGTGTTGGGCAGAATACAGTGATGGGCAGAATACAGTGATGGGCAGAAAACAGCGTTGGGCAGAAAACAGTTTTGGGCAGAATACAGTGATGGGCGGCATACAGTGATGGGCAGTACACAGTGTTGGACAGAAAACAGTGTTGGGAAGAAAACAGTGTTGGGCAGAAAACAGTGCTGGGAAGAATACAGTGATGGACGGCATACAGTGATGGGCAGAACACAGTGTTTTTCAGAAAGCAGTGTTGGGCAGAATACAGTGATGGGCAGAACACAGTGTTGGGCAGAAAACAGTGTTGGGCAGAATACCGTGATGGGCGGCATTCAGTGATGGGCAGAACACAGTGTTGGGCAGAAAACAGTGTTGAGCAGAATACAGTGATGGGCGGCATACAGTGATGGGCAGAACACAGTGTTGGGCAGAAAACAGTGTTGGGCAGCATACAGTGATGGGCGGCATACAGTGATGGGCAGAACACAGTGTTGGGCAGAAAACAGTGTTGGGCAGCATACAGTGATGGGCGGCATACAGTGATGGGCAGAACA
>SDVV010045679.1:0-10045 GCA_016164225.1 Gammarus roeselii
TAAATACATAAATATATATATATACAGCTGATCTTGAAAGTAATTTTTTCAGCTTTAATTCAGCAAAAGTTGACTTATGTAAAAACAATACAAAGGTGTTAGTTGGGATTCACCTCACCAAATGGAGTAGTCTACTTTGCAGAAAAAACATATATAAAGGATGGGTGAACTGAAACTTGGTGTCTAATGAGGGCGCCACAAGAAGATGGGTGAGCTTAGCATAAGAGGGTTTTCGTTTTGAGGTGTGACTTATTCCCCAGTCCGAAAAGAAAACGTTGATCTCTTAGCAGCCATGATGATGGGTTGCTGAGTTGAGAACTTTGACGAGATGATGTTACATCTTTTGAGAGATGGTGTTAGATCTTTTATATTTGATTACATGATCTATTTTCTGAGAGTTGGGGTTTGAACTCTTGGTGAACTTTAACACTCGGAAAATTTCGTTACTTTAATGCCTCTGAACTTTAGACGAGGGGAGCAGTGTGCGATAACTTCTTCGATTCTCCAGCGGGTAACGACACTGCTTCTGTGATTAGGGATAGGGTTAATAATCGAAATCCTCCTGCATCAAAAAGGTAAGAAGACAGCAAACGGAACCCATGAATGAAATCCACACTCAGTGTACGATATATCGATCATGACACAACCCCCTCACCTGCCGCAGCTCCTCCATCAGTGCCCTCTGCACAAGTAGTAATGCCAGAGGCGGGTAGTGTTCCCACCCCACCTCCTGCAGCAGTCCCAGCAGGAAGCATCTGCTTTTCGTGGAGGCGCGGCCTGGAGGTGCTGCTGCTGCGGCGATCGCTGATGTTGACAGGCACATGGCAGGGGTACAGCTCCCTGATAAATTAGACTAGATTAGGGGCATATCTCCACCGTAGCTAAGATGAGAGTCATCGTTGATTCTGGTAGCTTCGCACCTCCTGTGAGACAAAAGTGATGGTCTGAATTAAACTATTTAAGCATTTAAACTGTGGTACATATAACCGCTGATGTATACAGGATTTGATTTGGGACTCATTTCCACCGGAGCCTGAAGGCGAGGCATCGCAGGCTCCCCCATAGAGCAGGAGCACCATTGATTTGATTTGGGCCTCGTGTCCACAGGAGACTCAACACGAGTCATAGCAGGCTTCCCGTAGGGCACAACCATCATTGATTTTGGTGAGTTCACACACTCTTGTGAAGGAAAGATTGACCTTGCCAGGATTAAATCAAATACGTGCTTCGATTGTGCTATTCACGCATACTGGTGCTCACAGGAACGGAAAGAGTTAACGGGTTTCTACGTGGACGTATTATTGTCTCTGTGCGTTATGGAGTGGAAAGACCACCTTGATGGTGCAGATGTTTAGGGTTTAGACAGTTTCATATAGTCCGGTTTCTTTTCCGAAGGCGATAAGCTTTTTCCGGTCGGGCTGCCTCGAGTGTGTTGCAATCCATCAGTTGGTGTTTGATTTGAGCCTCATTTCAACGGGAGCCTCAACGCGAGTCATAATAGGCTCCCCCCGTAGGGTGCGACCGTCAATGATTCAGGTAAGTTCGCACGGCCTCGCGTGCGAAAAAATCAGTCTTGTCAGGGTAAAATCAAGCACATATTTCAATTGTGGCATATTCGCGTACTAGCGCGTAAAAGAACGTAAAGAGTTAACGCGTACACGTAAATGTTTTGCTATCTCTGTGCATAATGGGATGGGGAGACCACATACCTTGCACAGGTGTTTGGGGTTGAGACAGCTTCCCATAGTCCGGTGTGTTTTCCGAAAGCGATAAGCTTTTTCCGGCTTACAATGAGAATTTCTGCTCGTGTGTCCGTATTTCTGGCATTTATAACATCGCATCGGACGTCTGTCGAAGGGTGAAACCTTGGTTTTGGAATCAAAAAAAGGTATGTCTATGTAGTTTAATGGGGTAGGACAGTTGAATTTCAGCAGGAGGACCATGGTGGTGTTCCTTTTTGGTGCGATTTTTGCTTCGTCCACACAGCCCTCGTATTGAACGAGTCCGGTGATGAACTCATCAGCTTGCTCCTTTGGGAGATTCTACATGCAAATCAACCCTGAACTCATCAAGATGGTTGGGTGTGGTAAGATTGTGAAAGACTTTTGGCATATTCTAGTCTTGGGGAGTATAGTATCGCTCTGAAGTTTTGTATCTATTTTAAAGGTCAAGATTTCGTTGCCGTTGTGGTGATGTTTACGACTGGACGACCTGTAATGGAGCCAAGTTTTTCTCGTTGTTGAACAAGTTGTGTTCATTAAACGACGAGAACTGCAACATCCTTGTAGCTCCTGAAACTCGGTAGGGGTGTTTTTGGGATGGAGAGTCGTTGAGTTTGTCATCGGATGTGGAGGCAGATGCGTAGGTGATGAGTTCCTTGGTTTGTCGGTTCTTCACGAGTTCGGGGATTCGACGAGTTATACCTTTGACGTGATACTTGAGTCTAGTTAGACAAATTCCTAATTTTGCGAATGCTTCTGGTCAACTCTGCGATGAGGTCATTGGTCCGGTCGTCTTCGGCTGAGGTGGCGCTGTTCGTCATGGAGAGGCTGACGTTCTTTGCTGCTGGGATCTCGGCCTTCGTCACTCCGAATGGGTTGCTGGCCCCTCTTGGATAGGGTTGGTTCTTTCCCTTCATCAATCAGACTCTTGGTTCACGCCAGGGCCCAGGGTGGCTGACTCTTGATGGCCTCTTGACCGGCTTTACCGATTTGAATTTAAAATTTACACGATCACAATTAAGGTAAGCAAACGTGCGGTTTATGGTACCAGCACAAATAAGGGACCAACCAGTGCTATCTACGGGATTCTCAGTTAATAATTGGCACGGGAACAAATGCGACTTTGCCTGAAAACATCGAAGCTTTTATGCGTTTGACGCAAATAACAGTATGTGGTGGAATGCTCGTATGGTTATAATCTGTTCATTCGTTACAATAATAATTCAACACAAAGCTTGGGTTCGTTAGGTCCTGGTTGCTGTTAGGTGTACGTTAAGAGCTGCACAGGTACAGCGCGACTGCTAACTGACCATTCCTCAATCATGAATTATAAAATGACCTGACGGATGTGGTCCTAATTAAAAATTAAACAGATGCACTACAATACTAAATGTGTTCCTATGTAATCAGAGGGCCTCCACCAGTGTTTACAGGAATACCAACACTCTCTAATAGCCAATGACTCGATATTTTTAATTAGCTGAATCCGGTGGGTCCACACCCAACTAACCGTCGGCTGGTGAGGATGAGGTAAAACTTGATGTGTAGCATGGCAGCATCTGGGTTGTCGTCAAGAGTGGCGGCAGCTCGCTGGGCGCTGAGCTCTTCGTGCAGAGGAGCTAGGGCCCGGTCTTGCGCCTCTGTGGTGGTGCAGGACACCAGACCTACGCCAGAACATGAGGCCCCATGCTGCGGCTGTTGGAAGAGAGGATGGCCACAGCGGCTGCTGCCCGTCCTTGTGTTGTCGCGCGCCACTAGCAGGATGGCCTCGTACTCGTCCGCCAGCTTGGGATGGTTGGGTTGCTGGCGCGTATAGCAGGTTTGCACGTGCACCAGCACATACTCCGTTTCTTGCATCTCAAGCGACTCGTCAGGCACAATTGGAGTCATCCTCATGACCTTCATGCCGTACTGCTCGTTCTTGGATGTCAGGTGATTGTAGAGTTGTTCTGGGGACACTCCGTCACTGGGGATGCTCTCGGTGCCTGAAAATTACCGCCGATGATAGGAGTGAAACGCTGTACTCATAATGCATTCAGTCTACGAGATGAGTTCTCTACAAAAAATTAAAAAATAAAAGTTAATAAAAACTATTCTAGGATCATATAAAAAATATATGAATAAAATAGCGCAGTTGATCGCCTTGAACTATTGTATAACAAAACAAGCAACTGCAGTGATAAAACAGAGGAATTGGTAGTCGACCCTAAAACAGTACAATACCCACGAAAGCTTGAATCACAACTTTGTTGTGTTGGATGGCCTAGTGCGTTGAGTGCTGGACTCGTATTCCGGCGACGCAGGATCGAATCTTGGCGATGACTGAAGTTTTTCCAATGATGATTTCACTGTCCACATAAGCAACTGCACTCTTGGCTGTTCAACATATACGAGGGCCCTCCACGAGAGAGCCTACACGGGTCAGGCAGCCTCCCTCCATCGAAGAGACCCGCCTTTTCATATCGCCACCAGTGGAATAGCGTCGTCTGTGCGGTGTTGACGTGGGCGCGGCCAGTGCACTACTCTCTGGCCTCTGGCTCACCGACACATTCATGACACCAGAGCCCCAACAACAACACTGCATTTTTGTACAGAGGAAAGGTGACCAATCATCATCAATTCCAATCCTAGAAAATGTCGAGTCCAATTTTGGTTTTGAAACCAATCCTTATCGCACATGAGATCATCCCTACGTGCGTCTTATTGGGCGCTGCGGTGTGGCAGAGGGACATGAACACACTGCAAGAAACAATGTGCTGGTGTCCACAGTATCAGAATTATACCACATGGGCGGCAATGCATTTTCCCTGCTATTCCGTAAGAGCATATGGTCAGCGTGCGCTTTTGCTTATTCGTAGAAAGTAGTTAACAACCGATTTTGACATTTTTATGTCTGAATATTTTTCGGGAAAAAACAAAATTTTGCTTTTCGAATTTTTCCCGACTTTTTAGATGTTCGTCTGTCCGACGAAATGCAGCGTTTCTCCGTCTTGTGACTTTATTCGTTGCAACCTTGATCGACGATCCAAACACTCTCCCGCCCTATATAAGTGAGGTCTGCCCTACCCCAGCTTTGATTCGTACTTCAAGCTTCACAGCGACAGATTGTCACATAGCGCTACAGCTTAACCGCGCACTGAACTGCAACAGTCCACGCACCTTCCTTAACAGAAGGTAATAAACGGTACGTTGCGGCCCATCTGGGCTGTAAACTAGTTATCCACTGCCACTACAAAGCCACAAACGGGAACTGCAATTGCAGAATGCGGACCGTTTATGCTGTATCTGTGACACCGTTCTGTCACCGGCAAACGCCATCTTTACTTAACTAGCAGACGACACCTGCAAACAGCTGACACCATCGTTGTTTGATTTTAAATTAAGCGGTCTGAGGACAGCTATTCATACCGTGCAGATGAGTACGTGTTATATATGACGTTCCTTAGCTAACCGTCCAACATGAGGTTTAACATCCGGCTCGTAGGGCAAATACCCGCACTAAGCAGATGCCGGGCAGACCGATACCGGCCGTAGGCCGATGCCCGCTACAGGTAGAGGCCGGCTACTGCGGACAGCTTTTCATCCCTACATGCAGATTATTAGGTGCCATATAGGCAGTTGCGCGGCCGATCGGTTGCCACCGACGCCATCTGGAATCGTACGACAACACCCTGCCGAAGCGGCGTCGAGCTGTCTTAGCAGATGACAACCGGCTAACAAATGACACACGCTAAGCGGATACTTGCGATAGGCAGATACCGGCTATGGGTGAACGGTCATGAAGTCAGCGGTCTGCGGAAATTATTACGTGTAATATGGACTTCTTATTTGATTGTTCAAACTCGAGGCCCGCAGATTGTTTTTGGCGCTATGATCGAATATATTTACTGCTGCTGGCACTTCGCAATAGTTGTATATTGCCTACACATAAAGAGTATTTGGGCGCTCAAACTCGAGGCCCACATATTACTTTGCCGCAAGGGGCTCCTTTATTTGCTTTTGTTGGCACTGAGCAATACTTGTATTTGCCGATCATTACAGTCATTACCCCCATTCATACAAATGGGTTATCGTTCCTTACACGGCAAGCGCTTCTTAGAAACCACTCAGTTTAAGATGCAGCCGAGCCATCACAAAATAGCAGAGAATATAACTTTTGCTATCTCGATTCCCCCTTGCTATCTTAAAGAAACAACGGTTATCAAGAGGTTTTCCTTCACATCAAAACCCAGAAAATTTGAACCCCCTGTTTCCATCAAGCCCCACGCTGGCAGTTACCTCAGATTTTCTGACCGGAAGCCGCTTTTCACCAGCACCTCATGAATGCTGGGGTAGGGCAGAACTCACTCATATTGGGGGGGAGAGTGTTCGGATCGTCGATTAAGGTTGCAACTGATAACGTCGCAAGACATAGAAGCGCCTAATTTCGTCGGATAGTTGAACACATAAAAAGTCGGGAAAAATTTGTAAACACAAAATTTTGGAATTTCACAAACAATATTCAGACATAAAAATGTTAAAATCGGTCGAAAACTACTTTCAACAAATCTTATCAAGATTCTCTCACAAAATCGTCTCTGTAATGTTTCCTCATCAAGATTCATTCAAATAATAAGCAGAAAGGCATGCTTCTATATGGCTCTTACTACATTACAGAGAAATAGCTCTTTATTGAGAGAATCGAGAAAACAAAAGTTATAAAATGACCGACCTACAACCCACAAAGTTGATGCAGATATTAGCAATAAGTTTCACCCACCAAACTTCCGTCGTGACACAACAAGGGGGTTTCGGACGGTGCGCTGGCTGCGGTTCACACCGCCGCAAGTGGAAATCGATACCAAGTATTAATAATCTATACAAGAAAGCGAATCATGAAGAGTAGCTTGAAAACAAGCACCAACCTTTACCCCTAGAACAGATTAGGGTGCCAAGGGTTTCTAGTGCACAGGAGTCAAAGTCCTTCTGTCACCGGACGACATCTGCCCCTATGAAAGAAATTATGCTAAACATGAGTGGATTAAAGTGACTAAGATATCTAGTTCGCTGGAGTCGAATGTCCTTCTGGTACCGAACGCAAAACCAGCAATACGTGCTGCATCAAGTCATCGACAAGTCGTGGTCTGCCTTTGGGTTTGTTTCAGCACATGGTATGCTCAATTCACAAAATTGTCGGGAGGTCATGGAAGTGCTTAATTCGAAATAAGTTATGAGGAGTGTCCGACCATCTGCTGGTGGGAGGAAGATTAAGAGGGTAGCAGAGGTGGAAAGGGAACAAAAGAGTGGGAGAAAGAAGAGAGGTAGAGAAGGTGAGTGAACTGAACGTGGACAGCAGAGCTTAAGAATTTTAGTAGGAGTAGAGGGGAAAATATAACAACGTGAAAGGGCAGGATCTAAAAAATATCAAGAAAAAATGGGAGACGTTCAAAGATGCGTTGTTGAGATGTGAGAAAAAAATGTGTGAGGTGTGCGCCGTGTGCAGAAGGAAGGGCTGTGAGTATCAGAACGAGGTCAAATTGGCGGTGGTGCAAAAAAGAAGAGAATTTGAGGAGTGGATGCAAGGGAGGTCGGAGGTAGCCTGTGACTATTGAGAGAAGAAATGTGAAACGGGTGGTGAATAGAACCAAAGGGGACGCTGATACCATGTGGGGCAGACTGTTATGACAGAATTTTAACGAGAACAAAAAGATGTTCTGGAAAGAGGTGAAGAGGGGTGAGAAAGGGAGAGACCGGGGAGAGACCGGGGAGAAAAAGGGGGTGAAAGATATAAGCCAGTTGTTGATGGAAAGTGGTGATGTACGGAAAAGGTGGGCAAAGAATTTTGAAGAGTTGTTCAATTTCGAGGATATCAGAGAGGCTGACACTGTTGCTGAGGGTGGTGTAGCACGGATGCCGGTTATGGTTCAGAGGCTTGTTGCAGACATTACTGAGGAAGAGGGGCAGGAGGCGATCGAGGTGATGATTAGATTAGAGTGATGAGGCTTTCTAGCGCGCTGGAGTCATCGTCCTTCTGGCGCCGAATGTCAAACCAGCAAACAGTGCTGCATCAAGTTAGTCTTTGTTTTTCTTCCTTTTCAATGTTCGAGTTAAGGTTTACTACTGCGCAAAGACAAAGTCCTTTGCACGGCGAACGTCTATGGTATGAACGGGTGCCACAGGAGGTACAGGAACTCCTTAGGTGCTGACGCCATATGGTCCCAGCACTCCCCGTATGGCAGTAAGGAGGAATAACACACTACCTACCCTGCTTCAGAGCCCCAAGGATCCGCAGTAGTCCTTGAGGTGCGAGCTACGCGCTCCAACACCTGCTGAGGGGGAAGATGAAGAAGAGACAGAAAACGGGGATCCCATGCATGAGATCTACACTAAGTGTAGGGAATTTCACGCATGAGAACAGCAAGAATGGAAAGAAGAAGGAATAGTCGTAGAAAAAGGTTGCACGAAAGAATGAGCGCAACTCGGCTGTTATTTGCTACCCGAAAGGAGAGTAGTTAGAATCGGTATGTGAATGTTCGAGTGTGTGTGTGTGTGTGTGTGAGTGTGTGTTTGTGTGCAGCGACTATTAGGAGAGTTGTTAAGAAGGATTCTGAGACAAGTTTAAGGAAATTTGAAGTAAACATAAGATGCAAATGAGGTAAATAGAAAGTCAAGCAAATCAGGATGGGAGAGAAAAGGAGAGATAGTACAGGGTGAAGAAGAGGGGAATCTGAAGGGAAATAAAGGTGTTCATCCCCTCGGTTTGAAAGCAGGGAAAGGCATTGGTTTGGATGGCGTTGCAACTGAGTTGCTGAAAGGAGGTGGAGTAACGATTGTCGAATTCATGGTGAGGCTACTGAATTTTCATTGTCAACGGTATGGTCCGGTGCCAGAGGAGGTACAGGAACTGCTAAAAGGTTGTGGCCATATGGTCCCAGAACTCTTGGGGTGGCAGCAAGAAGCGTTATCACTCAACCTATCCTGCTTCAGTGCCTCTAGGATTCGTAGTCGTCCTTAAATTGCCAATGGCAATGCACATCAGAACCTGCTGAGGAGGAAGATGAAGAGAAGTTCATAAAATCTAAACTCAGTGTAAGGAATCTTACGCATGAGAGTAGCAAGAATGGAGAGAAGAAAACTAAGAATCGTCGAAAAAGGTTGCATGAAAGAAAAAACGCAATTTGGCTATAATTTGCCCCCAAAATAAGATATAGAACCTCTGTGCAACAACTATTGGAAGGATTTTTAATAAGGACGTCGAGATACGGAAGGTCATAATACGATCAGGAAATATATAGGAAACCCAAGATGTAAATGAGGTAAATAGAAGTAAAGAAAGATCATACAGATACAGACACTAGGCCGCATCCCCAGAAAGGGGGGTGGCCGACGGCAAGGCGCACCTCACACCCTCACTCACACAACTTAGCCCTTTCTTGCTAAAGGGTCCGGCCGGTACCCACTCAACATACACTCTGGGTCACGAGTGCAGTCCGAGGATCCGTCGTCACTGGTTTACCCCCGCCGCGTCATAATGACCGGCCCCCCCCTCCACCCACGACCATCCCGACAGCGGGGTGCCAAGTGCGGGAAAGCACATCGGAGCAGCGTCACAATCAACCATTCTCCACTCACGCCTGTACATTGCACGCTCTCTCGCCACCTCCACATTCATGTCTCTCCTTCCCAACGCCTGACACGATCCATCCACCCAAACTTAGGTCTACCTCTAGGCCTGCGACCACTCGCCTCAGCATACATCACCCTTTTCACCGATCTCCCTTCATCCATCCTCTCTATGTGCCCGAACCATCTCAGTACACGCGAATCCACTCTGTTCTCCAATTTCTTCACCATCCCTGTTCTGATTCGAACCACGTCGTTGGTGATCCCGTCTCTCAGCGTTACTCCAGCCATGCTCCTCAAACATTTCATCCCGAAAACATTCAACCTTCTTCTCTCCTCTGCTCTCGCCCCTCAAGCCTCAGCTCCGTAGAGCACAGTTGGGACAACAACACCCTCATACAGCCCTCTCTTTGCTTCCATCACCAACGTCCTACAGCTCATTACACTCTTTAGTGCACCCAACATTTTACCTCCCTCCTTCACTTCAGTTTCCACTAGTTCAAATGTCTCCAAATGGCAGCCCAGATACTTAAAACACTGAACTTCCTCCATGAGCTCTCCATTTAGGGTGACACTAATTTTGCTCGCATCGACATTCCTCGAGCATCTCATTACTTTACTCATACCGACGTTCACTCGAAGCTTCCTCCTCTCACACACTCTACCAAACTCAGACACTAGCCTACATAGCTTCTCCTCCGAATCCGCAACCAGGACCGTAT
>SDVV010045680.1:0-10045 GCA_016164225.1 Gammarus roeselii
TATAACATAGACATGAAATATAATTGAGACGATTGGATATTTATAGTAGAGGAACATAGTACAGTAATTATAGTAGGGCGAGATCGAAGTAGAGACAATAGCAGGGCGATTGGCCGCTACAATGCTTGTAGCTTCTAGGGCACGGCAGTGAAACAAATAATTTCGTAATGCTCCTCGGCGCGATGCTCTGTTGTACTGTGCGACCATTCCCAATTTTCAAATTGGGATTCTTCCTCGCTGTTTTTTTTCTCAAAACTGAAAACATCGACGAATTCATGTTGATTACTTGGAAATGTGTCATCCGCTTCACCTGCTTTCGAAGATACACTTATTCTACTCATCTACAGTGCTTCGCTGAATTTCGAGTTGTTGGAGTCAGGAGTGATAAGAGTGCCAACTCATGTTGCTGATGTTTTTGGTGGTGCTGCGCGCTCTGCTCCTGATCCAGAGAGTAGTGAGGATGTTAGCTGTGATGATTGACGCAGGGTCTTACCTTTGCTGGCTGAGAGCAAGGGAGTGTTACCCTCCAGTTGCGCACTGCGCGCAGTTGCGAGTTTGTCCTTTTTGTAAAGTGTGTTGATACATTCAGGCAGACTTGTTGCTCTATTTACTTTGGCTCTTGCTGCAGAAATAAAACTTTCTACATTCAACATCACTCTACCATCGTTGCAAGCACATCTGTCCCGTGCTCTGACAGCTGTCAATACTTTGTCCAATTTATTCATCATAGCTTCAATCGCTGCACCATGCAAAGTTAGTGTCACTGTGACTTCACGGTTCTGTAAGACGATGTGGGCTTCATCAATATTTCTTAGATTAACAGGAGGTATTCTGTCAATATATACAGCGGCAAATTTCTTGATATTTGAATCAGCTTTTTCCATCAATAGAAGAATAGTTTTTAGTTTATTGACGATACCCTGTGTTTTTCCGCGTCTGAAACTCATGTTCTTGCCAATAGATGATGCTTTGGCATGATTTTAACATAACTTTAGATACGGATAGAGGCTCAATGCTTTTGCCGTCTTCTTTTTATCTGGGTATGCTTCCATTGCAAGTTTTATTAAGTCTGCATTTGGAGATACATTTCTTCTGGCGTTAAGAAAACACAGAAGATCGTTCACAAACACTTTTACTCAAAACTCACTATGTCGTCGGTGCCCTCACACCATCGACGATACGGACAATGACCGTTGGCTGTCAGTGCACTTTCACATCAGTATACGAACTTTTATGTTATCATTCTTAATTATTTGAACATGAAAATTGTCTTTTCGTAACCACTCGGTTGTTACACAGCCATTTTTCTCTACATAGCCACTCACGGCAGCACAGCCCAGCAAAGGGTATGTCAAAATCTTGGAGCACAGCAGGACATTGTCACTCCATCAGCGCAGTCAGGAAAAGGGATTGATTGTAATTTCATTTAATATTAGTCTCCTCTAAGCAATATGTGATCAAAGTGAATCCCATGTGAGCTTTGGCTCCAACGAAAACTCTTGTGTTAGATTCAAAATGAGAATGCTATCACAAGTTAGTATGAATAAATTCGGAAAATAAAGGGACGTTTTCGTGTGGGGTGAGTTCGAACATTATGTAAGCCTTGTACACTACCTTACTATTGGCGATAGGATAATTTCTATCCAGTGTGTTACTTAAGGTTAAGTTATGATCTCCTGCCATGTCCTATTTAAGGTGTTTCCCAGACCTGTAATGTGTCCATCCAGGACAATAGTAGGACGGGGGACGGCGGATGAGGACACAAGGCCGTCTCTGCGACAGAAAAGCACAAGTATGTTATAGAGTACTTACAATCGTTGAAGTCAAGAACGTATAACTTATGTCAAATGAGAAACATATAATGCACTTTACACCAGCGCTAACACACGCAACTGAGTGGAGCAGGACCTGTTGTTGGTGCTTCTGATGGAAGCCTAATGAATGTCTGCTGGTGAACAAAACGATGATCGAGAGAAAAACTGGAGATGGCAGGTCTCCTACACTAGGCTGGGAATATTTTTGCCTACACCTGTTGACAAATAAAACATTTCGTTGTTAGTATGTGGTGTAATGCTTAATTTAAAGACTTTCCTTTATTTTCGAACTTTGTGTTGATACTCCAAAACTTCGGCGCCCAAATCCTAGTTGACGATTGGTTGGATGAGGTGTACACTATAGCTTTGGGCTGAAGTCAACACAGCGTGATGTGCAAGTAAGTGTGCAGAAAAACTTCCGCCGTCAGGGGAACTGCTTTCCTGGAGAACAACTTCCAATGATGTTAATACAATGGTATAAGGTATAATACTTTTATCCTTAAGTGCTTACAATAATTACTAGCTGGTGAGCCTATATTTGCAAGCCTATGTTGTGGTAGAAAGAAAAGGAGAGTGGAGCATAGTCCAAACGAACACTTACATTATGTTATATTAGTAAATATAATGATCGGGAAAACGTAAATCTCTATGGATTTTTGCACGCCTCATTTCAAGTAGAGGCGTCTAAGGCCTGGGAAAACTTAAATCTCTACGGATTTTTTGCACGCCCTATTTCACTTGAAGGCGTTTGAGAACCGAGAAAACGCAAATTTTGATTGTTTATGATTACGTGTGGGAGATATTGTGTGGCCCCTTCCTTATGTTAAAACTTATTTACGTCTGAGGGCCACACAAATTTGAGTTCGGTCAGCCAGGTGAGGTCTACGGCGGTAGCCAGGTAGGTGACACTCACCCTTTTACTCACTCTGGAGTTGGCTTGACTTTGGCTTGACTTTATGTTTATCTTTCACTTATTCCAATTTTCCACCAACGCAACGATACAATAAGTATGTGTGTGAGGAGGGACAGAAAAAACTACTTAAAAGTTTTTCTTGATCTATATTTAATGAAATTATTTCAAAGGAGATGAACCTCCCCTACACGCGCATATACCCACTTCATGTCGACCGCACAAGTAACTGTCGCTACAAAAAAATATTCGGGCCCATGTAACCCTGCACCTTAGAATCAAAATATGGCCTGGATGCCAACAACTAAAATTACACACCGGGCACGTATGCCAACAACTCAAATTACACACCGGGCACGTATGCCAACAACTCAAATTACACACCGGGCACGTATGCCAACAACTCAAATTACGCACCGGGCACGTATGCCAACAAAGTTTAAATTTACTAGTGAGTAACACAACAACAAAAGAAAAACTCTTTCTAGTGAATAATATGACAACAAGAGAAAACTCTTCCTAGTAAATAATATAAACGCAAGAGAACACTCTTACTAGTAAATAATATGGCAACAAGAGAAAACTCTTCCTAGTAAATAATATAAACGCAAGAGAACACTCTTACTAGTAAATAATATGGCAACAAGAGAAAACTCTTCCTAGTAAATAATATAAACGCAAGAGAACACTCTTCCCAGTGAATAATATGGCAACAAATAATATGATGGAAGGCACGTATGCCGAGACTAATATACGGCACGTATGCCCACACGAGGATAATATAACAGGCACGTAGTGCACCTCTCAAGTAACAGGTATCGCGACCAGTCCCCTCACGCCCCGAGAACCATCTGTGGACAGAAGCGGGATCAGAGTGGACACGGGAGGTTTGTAGGACACAAAATTTAGTACAGAAGGCAAGTCAGACGGAGGAGGCGAAGCAGGGACACACCTGTGTGTCCTACTTGCAGAGTGATCATCCGGCATAAAAACCCCGTCAGGCCGCCTGCACCGCCCACGACATTTATACGCCGCACAGCCACCCAACAAAACCACCAGGAGCATCACTCCTAAAGTCGCCCCTCCCATCGTATAGACTTGTCTCTCTGTGTGGACTGCGGACAGGACGTCTATGACGTCGTCCGTGTCGTTTAACTTCACTCTCACGCTTGAGAGTTCCCTAAGGATATTGTCCAACGCTTGACTCCTACCTGACGTGGGTAACTGTACGCGGGGAATAGAGAACGTTACCAACCCCCTGTTCATGGTAGTATAAACATGTCGTATTGTGGACACACTGAAAGAAGGCGCTGTTAATGCACATGGGGGGTGCAGAATGTACCCCCCTTTTAATTCTATATAGTTGGGTGCCTTTTCCTGATCGTAACAATTTAGCAACCCCCACATTGGTTCGTTTACAAACAAATAAAATTTTCCCTCTTCCTGTCGGATTAGCACCCGCGTTAAGTTTGCCTGCTCCATCTCACAATGAAGTTGTGAGATATTTAACACGCTCTCTACTGAACATGAGGGGCTTGACTCTACATCTAGTTGTATAGTAGGTGCGCATACATACTTGTCCTCCCTTACCGCGCACCTCCCTAAATCAAGGTTTTCCACATACGTTCTTTTATCAGCTGCTATGGCCACGTTTCGGGCTAAGTTGCTAATTAAATATTTTTGGCTAGTCCCCTCGTCTTCCACGGGAAACGTTTCTAGCATGAACACGGAGATCGCCTGTTTGGCAACAAAGGGTAGGAGCAGAGCGTAGGTCTCGTCCTCCTCCATTTGTTGTATCTCAAGCAGTGAGAAGACATTCGTATAATTTCCCTCCGAAAAGAAGAACGCAAAAGGGTAGGCATTCTTGAATAAGATCACCCCTTCGTCTAGAAGCTTCCTCAGATGTTCGTAGTGCAAGATGTTAGGCATTACCCCCAGTCTCAAAAGAGCAGCCTTATCATCGGCGTCTATTGCCACCAGGAGCAGGTACTGAATTCCATCCCGAATATTTATATTTCCGGCTTGGATTGTTCGTATAAGTCTAGTTCTCCCAGGGTCTCATGCAGCCCTTGTAACACTACCTGGGCTGCCATGGCCTGATCAACGAGCGTGGTAAGAGTGGCGTGGACATGATGGAAATTTACATTTATCTTTTTAAGAGACATTATAACACCTTGATTAGCATCGGCAAATTTATTTTTTAAATCTTCAATGTCCTTCTCAGTCGCCACTCCTAGCGCGGATTTTAATAGGTCACCGCCAATATTCAGCAACCCTCGCTTTCCCCTATTGATTCTACCGGTCACTTCCCTCTCTGTGGTTTCGCTACTTTACTCAGATGTCGGCCTTCTTTCCCCCTTTGTCGCGTTTGCCATTCCCGCCCGCGCACGACCCACCTTCCTCCTCCAATCACGCTCCAATGCACGTAGCGAAAGAGTGTTTGGGAGGGGCAAGACTCCTGGACCTGCACGCGCTAACAACGCCTGGAAATGGAAGGACATTACCTGGATTGCGTCGAGGACCGCTACCTGATGGGCTTGGGTCATTGACACCAATCCCAACGCATCGACTAACACCACCGCCCTCTAGAACAGCTCAGCTGCCGACCGTGCGACAAAGGACTTCGTATGATACTCTAGTCGCACGATCATGCTGGCCTGCACGAAGGTCACGGTACTGCCAGCCGAAACGATGACTCCATTTCCCGGCGTATGTACTCCATCACCCGCTCTCTCAGCACTTCCCCGGCTTGGATTGTCGGGTGAACCGGAGAGAAACGGTGTCAGAAGCAGCAATGGCAGGAGTCGCAAACCCAGCATTCCTACAAAACAAGGTTTACTTTAAATTCTGTTCTATAATTATAACTTAAACATAAAAGGATATAGGAAGTAAGTAAGTTTATATTCTAAAAATAAAACGTTACATGTTTATATCTATCTACAAGACGGCCGTCCAGGTTTCCTCAACGGAGAGAAACGTGTTCGTCGTCTGGTATCCGTCGTGAGCGGGTAATAACCCGCTCACGGACGGGCGGAGGCCTATCCATGACCTCCGCTAAGGGTGCAGCTGCACCTTCAGGAGCGTCCTGTCCTACAAAAGGCTCGAGAACAGGTGCTCCCTCATCATCACTTTCAACTCTCGCGGATGGTTCGTCTAACTCATCATACCCTCTTCCCCTGTAGCCTCGACAGAGCCCTCTGACTAAGGGGGGATAACATGGTAGGATGTCATCCAAGTGCACTTTGCGAATTTTGTCCAGAATTACGTGTGACAGGGTGTAGTTATAGGGGGAATGTATTTTTATGACTACGAATGGTCCTTCCCATCTGGGTGACAGCTTTGGATATTCGGTTGGCTTCGGGTGGTACCTGGCGTAGACTCTCTGGTTCAGAACCAGCTTTTCGCGATCTTTTGCGCGCACATTGTGTTTTTGTTGGTACTTTCCTAGCTCGTGGTACATGCGCTCTCTGACAAACGCATGAGCCATTTTAGCCTGTCTCTCGCGAATACCGGGGCCGTCATAGTTATACAAAGGTTCGAATGGTTCCGGACCATCCCACAAGGCTACATGTTTCCGGTCGTAGCCAAATAACGCAAAATGGGGATTGTCTTCTACGGTTTTATTAAAAGCTGTATTTATGGCGATCATGACCTCGGGAAGGAAAGAGTCCCAGTCTGGCGAGAACTCCCCGCAGTAAATCCGCAGCAGCTTTGAAATTGAAAATTTTCGGTTCTCCACGGTCCCGTTTGCGGCCGCTCGATACGGGGTAAGGTTTACTTTTTTAACGTGAAAGTGTTCGCACAGATGTCTCATCACCTCACTCACGAACTCCAATGCATTATCAGATATAAGTCGGGACGGGGCGCCGTAGTGCGCGAACAACTGTTCTCGGAGGGCACACGCAACTACCTCCGATGATCGGTCAGGGATCGGTACTGTCACTAAATATCGTGTAAGAAAGTCAACAAAGGTAAGGATGTATCTATTCCCTGAGGTTGTAATTGGGAGTGGCCCCATGATGTCCATTCCGACTTCTGCCCACGGTCTCGATGGTAATGGGTAAGTTTGGACGGGGGTGCTTTGAATAGGAAGGTGGTTGTATCTTTGACATTCTTCGCAACATTTAATTATTTCAGTGGCCAAAGTGACCATGTTTTGGAAATGAAAATGGGTCATGAGCTTAATTAGGGTTCTGTCTACTCCGAGGTGTCCGAATTCAAACGAATCGTGACACAATAGTACGGCTCTTTGGATTAATGATTGTGGAATAACCACGGTCCAGTATGTGACTTCCTCGCCGCACCTCTGCACAGTGATGCGACGGTGCAGAATATTACTACTCATCATGTAGCTCTTCAGATTTTTCGGAGAACCGGTGTGAGTTTGGAACGGTGTTTCCGTAGTTAGATGTGAGATATATGCAGCTAAATTTGGGTCTCTACTCTGTTCTTCTCTCAGTTCTTCTACCGTCCAAGCCAACGCAGGGACCCGTTCCTTTAAAGTCTTTGGAAGGGTCTTGCTCTCCTGAACATTCGCAACGTGCGACGGCATGTCATCGTAGTCTTCCTTATCGGCTACCTCCTTCAGATCTTCGCCACCCTCCTCCAATATGGGAAGACTGTACGGGGTGCGGGACAGTGCATCGGCTAGGTTATTTAACTTGCCTTTCACATACACCACCTTTGGGCTGTACTCCTGTGTCAATACCGCCCATCTGCCCAGCGCACCTTCGGGCAAACATTTCCTGAATAGGAACGAAAGTGGGCGATGGTCGGTGTAGATAGTGATGTCGTAGCCGTATACCAGGTAACGAAATGTCTTGAGGGCCCATAAGACTGCCAGGGCTTCTCTCTTGGTTGTGCTGTACCGACGTTCCGTTTCTGACAGAGATCTTGAAGCATACGAGATCGGGTGTAGTTTATAACTGGAGTCGGGCTGCAGCAAAACGGCTCCTAGTCCAACGTTTGATACATCGGTAAACAGGTAGAATGGGACGGAAAAATTTGGGAAACTGAGCACCGGTGCCTTCATCAAACACTCTTTCAGGACTTGCATGGATTCCTGCTGTTCGGACCTCCACACGAATGGCTGACCCTTCTTTAACAATTTGTTTAACGGATCGGCAATACGTGAGAACTCTAACACAAAACTCCTAAAGTAACTCATCAGCCCGAGAAATGACCTGACTTGGTCTGCGTTCGTGGGAGTCGGGTAAATCCTGATGGCGTCCAGGTGGTCCGGATGCATCTGGATTCCTCTGGGGCTGACTAGGTGTCCCAGGAATTTGATTTCTCTCTTGAGAAATTCGCATTTGCTTAATTTTGCTCGCAAAGATGCCGCGCGCAGCTTCTGTAGCACTTTCTCGATGGAAGTCAAATGATCGTCGATGGTTGGTGACGCTATGATGATGTCGTCTAAATACGCCAGTGCGTGGAAAAGAGTTGAGGAGCGTACTTCAACCCAAAAGGCATTACTTGAAAATGGTAGTGCCCCTTCCGCGTAGTGAACGCGGTTTTTTCTCTATCCTTCTCTGCCACCGGCAGTTGCCAGAAGGCACTTTCAAGGTCGATAGATGTAAAATACTCTGCGTATGATAAGGACTGCAGCAATTCTGTTATCCTCGGTAATGGGTGTCGCGACCCCGCGACGGACAATCGATTCAATTGTCGAAAGTCCACACAGCAACGCGGTGTTCCGTCCTTTTTTCTGACTATAATCATCGGAGAATTCCAGGCACTGTCTGAAGGAACGATCACTCCCCGATCCAACATATCATCAATCATGCCGTCCAACTCGGCTAGTTGTGAATGTGGCAAGGGATACTGTCGTTGGTTTATGATCCCTGCTTCCGGATCAGTGGGAATCCTGCACTCCGTAACACTGGTCTTTCCCAGTGGTTCTCCTGGCTTCGCGACGACGTCTCGATAAGGATTTAGGAGGCGGACGAGCCTCCCGCGAAGTGGTGGGTCAGCGGGGGTATCCACTTCGTCTTCCATTATGGGTGGTAGTCTTTTTAAATCAAGTGTCTTTGGGACTGATGACTTGTCCGCACTCTGCTGCACCACATTGGTGTTCTCGATGCACGCGCCTAGAGTCCATCCGGTAGAGTAGTACTCTACGTCTCGCAACGGAGTCAATGCGGCCAAGCGTGTTCCTTTTAGGACCTTCAACTCCGTAGGAGAGGCATTTAACAATAATAATAATACTGACCCTTCCTTTATTTTTATGAGAGCCTCGGACACCAACAGACCAGAGTCCGCGGAGCCACGATGGACTGTGTACTCGCCGTCGGGAATTTTGGTGTGGACCCGAACGATTCGCTGTTCGAGTGGTCCAATCTCAAAAGTCTCGGCGACGTGCACAACAAGCTCTGTCTTGGGTTTGATCGGAGTTATAGGAATATATTTAGAATCGATGCGAAGCGATTTCGGAAGCTCAGCTACGGTGTTCGCATTGTAAATCTGCGGGGTTTGGTTTAAGTCACTAATGGGGATGTTGTAAGTTTTGTGGTTAATTTCCATTGTTAAGTTCTATTTGAGAAATCGATTTTCGCCTTATGCTTATCCAAGAGGTCCGTGCCGATCAATAGCTCATAGGGAGCTGTATGTCCTTGTTCGATTACGACCACCTGATGGGTGAAGGATACGTTATTTCGTGCATGGAGGGCGGAGTTTGACGAACCATTTGCCTTTGAGTTACCTTCAGAGCATTTTGCTGAAATTTCAATGTTGCGTATTCTTAACACGGGTATGGCCTGTCCGTTAAAGTCTGTCAGTCGGGCACCCCAAGGGGTCAGAGACCTCGACGAATCCTCAAGCACGCCTGCTTTAATGATTGTCTTACCGGCTCCCGTATCTAACAACCCACGTACACGTCTGCCATTCACTACCATTGTGACCATTGGAACCCGTATTTCTTTCTCCGAATTGGACGAGCAATAAACCGCCTGCTCGTTCACTACCAGCAACCGGTGACTTTTATTCTCCCCAGCGTCATCCCCTGGTTGCTGTAACACACAACAACGTTCACACCACTTCCCAGTCACAGTCTCACTCTCGTCCCTGGGGCTGTCGAGCCCTGCTACAGGTAACATGTTCGCAGGATCATTCAGAGGCTTAACCTTCGATCTACTAAATGACGAGGTGATCAGTCTCGGCGCAGTATTCTTGGAAGCATACGCTGAATGTTGCTCTCCCAATTTGGAGAGGCAATTAGGGTCCATTGAACTAACAGAGACATCAGGGAGATTAGAGGCTAGCTGGGTCTTCCTCGTGCCGGACCTCCCTGAAAAGGGGCCTGTCTCGGACTTTCCACTGGTGG
>SDVV010045681.1:0-10045 GCA_016164225.1 Gammarus roeselii
ATATACATATAACATATTCTAAATATATGTGTATATATTATACTTTTGTGTACAGGATTATTATTATCATGACCTAGTATTAAAGATAACCAAGTGACTATTGCCATATATACACTATAAAATCTACCCTGGATCCCCAGGGTAGAAACCGGGGACCCAGTGATGGGCAGGAGCAAATTCCATTTGAGAGAGGCTTGCAACCCTGCCCGACGGCCAGATTCAGGCCGAAGATACGACACAAATGATCGCATCGGAAGTTAACAATTGGTATGCTCGAAGTACAAAATACCCTACACAAATTAAACAAACCGACAGGCTTTCCCGAGTTTTAGACCGAAGACTGCTCAACGCCACCCAATGCAACCGATGAACGTCTCATCAAACTCGACGATGGTCTTACAATTGAAAACCTCCAACTGAGTTGATTAAGGGAACCCGTAACCTGTGCTCGTGCTTCCTCCTCTAACCCTAGTGTGCTTCCTCCTCATCATTGACCAAAACCATCGCGGTCAAGCACCAAAAAATGCAAATAGGAAACAATTTTGCTGATTTGACGACCACGACCTGTTCAACAAGGGCCCTAACTTTCCCGAGCATTTGAAAATTACTTTCAATGCCGAGGACAGACCGGACATTTGTCCATTCACTCGACGAGAAGAACTTTGCTCTTTTACTGGCCGTACAGCTCTAAACAGCACCATGCCAGCCGCAACGTAAGCTTCACTATTATAGTAGATACGAAACTTTAAAGTGACACTACTCTCCAAGACCAGAATATGTCAAAAGTCATGCACAACCATACCACACCCAACTTTCTCTATGAGTTTATGCCTGATTAACATTGAGAATCTCACAATGTAAATCACGGCATCTCTGCTACAATTCCACTACCCTACTCCATTAAACTACATGGACATACCTTTCTTGGCGCTAAATTTGAGGTTACATCCTTCCCAGACGTCCGATGCAATACTTTAAATGTCAGAAATACAGACACACGAGCAGATATTGTCAAGGTAAACAAAGATGCTCCGACAGCTCCCAAGACACGACTATGACGGACAGGATAATGCCCATTCCTGCCCATCTGAAAAATTCCACTGCAATTACTGGAAAGTAACGGGCCACTCCACGTCGCACAAAGAGTACCCCAAAGATTAAGAATTCAAGAAAAATTCTCCCCTTTCATATAGACCACAAAGTCGGTCGACAAGTCTCTGCACTCCTTCCGGGCTGACCCTCCCAATGAGGAGAAAAGATTAGCATCATTCCCTACTCACTTCCTCAGAAGGCTCATATAGAGCGGCGCCAACAAATCTGCCCCCGCGACGAATCCATTTATTATGATGAACTCACTCTCACAACTACTAGGAGGTAAGCCGTAAACCGTCCACATAGAGGGAATTAGGTATCTGATCCTCGTCGGAGGAGTAACGCTAAACAAAAAAATTATGCACATAGACAAACACAAAATTACTGTGGAATTACATCCGTCCTTCAACGCTACCAAACCAATTATGCACACTTCCTGCGATACCCTCACAATTGACCAGAGTGCTTTTGCAGCAGGTTTAGTAAATGATTACGGATCACCTTCCCAAGGCCTGATGCACCGGAATTCAGAGGAATCCCGGGTGAACAAGGAAAAACAAATACTTACCCAGTTGCGATAAGGCTTGCAATGGGCAACAAATGCCTTGATTACTGACTCGTCATCAATAATTGCATGCCGGACGCTCCTCAATGTTGTAAGAGCTGTGCCGGAGAGCTCGACAGAAAGTACTGCCAGCCTTCCAACGTCTGTGCTGCCACTGCTCATACCTCCATGAGGCAGGCGACTGCGACTGCCAAAAGCACACGGATCACAAAAAATACTATCATTAAAAGCGACCGCAAAGTCATTCGGAAACAGGCTATTAAATCTGGCACGACGAAAACCCAATTCGCCTTAATTATGCCAAAGCAGTAAAATCTACCAGTTAACCCAACTCCTCAAGCGATACTCACACATCGTTAACACAACCTAATCACAGGACCTCACCGCCCCAATTTAGAAGTAACACTGTGACACCCAGCCCAGCGATCGCCCTAGTGAAAGAGAAGAGTGGCCCTAGCAAAGAACTCATCGCTGCACAAGAAGACACCGCGATGGATGTCCTCTTTTGGTGTTGATGGATGCTGTTCAGTAACACAAAAACGGATAGACGAAGATGCGACGATGTCTCTGATTATGACCTCGAGGTGCTAGACGTCCGTCCATCAAAAAACAAAAAGATTAGCAACAGCTCACTAACAACTGCCCGTCAAATTTAGAACGTAGAACAACTTTTATCTGTCTTAAAAAATCAAAACAAGGGATTTAACCCTCAGTTCTCAGTTCTCACCAGAACATCTCACCAGCGAGCACAATAATTGTAGCCTGCGTAAGAACGTGTTGAAAATGTTCAGTTTGGAAGTTTAAGCTGAAACCACTAAATAACCATGCACCTCAGTTGACCCAACGATGCCACATGCTACACAGCCAACCATACAGTATAAAAAGACTTTCATAAAATAATGCGCGCTCAGTCAAACTGCACAAAGAGCGGACACCACCTTCATCTTCCTCCTATAAGAGCACTCACAACCGCGAACGCAATCATTCTAGTAGACTACGTTCTACAGAAAGCAGATGCTCCCGCAAACGCTTTCGATCTAGTACCCATGGGCAAACTCAAAGACACGGACGCTACGAAAGTTTTTACAACGCGACCACTCCAGATAATCAAAGTCTGAGCCTGAACCGCGTTCGAAATGAACAACAGCACAAGACTTCAGAGGAACTGCCACGGACTTAGGAACAAGGAAGATGAACACTATCCCTTGTTGGTCACGAATTCTTCTTGTTTACTATCACTGTAAAGGTGTTGCACAAACAGATTTTTCCACTTTGTTCATCATCAATCCTGCGAACCCTAGATAATGAACTGTAATGCTACTGGCAGTGCCCTTTTCAATTTCCTATGATGCAGTGCATACCTTCTGTTGTTAAATCCTCCAAACCTCCCAACACGATTGGATCCTACTTCTGACTCTACGTCCATCGTTGACATTTTTATTGCAGCCCATCACTTTAACTCCTTTATTGTCTCTCTTGGGCCAAGTTTTGGCAGTGATCACTTTCCAGTTCTTCTTACTTCTGTTTCGCGCATAAATCCTCGTTTATCCATCCATCCCAAGTGGAATTGGAAAAATGTGTCACCTTCTGCATGGGATGCATGGGCTGCTGAACTTGCTACTTCCCCATTGCTCGAGCAAATACTGCAACGGCAGCATATAACTTCTGTGAAGCAGTGTGGTATTTAAGACTGCCAGGAGGAATTTTCCTCTCTGGTCGTCTGCTGTTCCCCGCCACTGTGGTATTCTATGGTGGAGGGAGGTGAGTGAGAAGATTGCTGGTGATAGACGAAGAGCCATCCGCCTCTTTCAACGCTACCCTTCCCCAGCAAACAAGACTGCTCTTTCTGAGTGCACTGTGGCTGCTGTTCATAACCTTGCCGCTGAAAAGACTGCCTTCTGGAATGCCTTCCTATCCAGGATAACTTATCTTACCACTTCTGCTCAGATCTGGAAGATGTTCCGGCAGTGTCGGGGCAACCTCTTCAATCGGCTTTCCCTCTTTCCTAAGGTCCTTCACACATCTCATTTGCAGAGGCTGCAAATTCCTTGGCTTCTCACTTCTCTCTCTCTCTTTCATATCTGCAAAAGTTAACTGAACCCATTTCATCTTTCCTGCATGACCAACTTACCTCTGACGCAGACAACACACATAATCACCGTTTCTCCCTCGTTGAGCAACGATCGCTTCTACCTAAACTCCTCTCCCGCTCTTCTCCTGGTTCTGATCTCCTACATAACCAATTTCTTATACACCTGCTCTGAACCCATCATCATACTCTTTTGAGCATTTTAAAGATATCCATTTGCACTGCGGATGTCCCCATGACATAGCGTTCCTCCTTGGTTATTCTTCTACCAAAATCTGCCAAAGATCCCACCACAGTGTCTGCCTATAGGCCCATCTCTCTTCTCTCCTGTGTTGGTAATCTCATGGAGAGGCTTGCAGTGGCACGCCTCACCTGGTTTCTTGAGAGGAATAACTCCTTTCTACCGCACCAATTGGCTTCCGCCCCCAATGTGATATCATGAAGGCCGGTGTTCTCTTAGAACACAACATTTAATTAGCTTTGCGTAGCCAGTAAACAGTCCTTGCTGTTTTCTTTTACCTCTCTGGTGCATTTGACCATGCCTCTCACCAAGGAATACTCTACAAATTGGCCTCACTCGCGGTGTTTGGCCGACTGCTGAGTTGGGTGTCAAGCTTCCTTGAAGACCGCTCCTTCTCCGTTTCTGTATCATCAGCTTCCTGTAAGACTCATTCTTTCATCTCAGGTGTTCCTCAAGGCTCTATTATTTTGCCTCTTCTCTTTCATGTTGTCCTACTACTACAGATGTCATAACCTCTATATACGCTGACAATGTATGTCACTGCTGACACAGTTCCATCTGCCCAGGCCCTTCTTCAAGCTGTCATAGAGACGTTTGCTCAATACCCTAAAATCTGGTACCTATTTCTTTACCCTTGATCTCCTCCGTGTTGCCACTTGCTTCTCCTTCACATTTCTGGCATTCCCATCCCATACTCCAAGCAGCAAAAATTACTTGGCATCATATTCGATTCCCCTCGCCTGACCTGGCGCACGCACCTTGACCTTTTACGCTTCCGTTGTCAGGATCGCATCAACATCATGAAGGTCATAGATGGTTCCTGATTTGGTGGTTCCTCGTGCAAAACTCCGTGAATATTACCAAGCCCATATTAGTGGTCTGACATACTATGGAGTTCCCCTGTACTCCTCTGTATCCCCTTCTCCTCTCAAGACTTGATGTGGTACACTCCACCGCTGCTTGCCTGCTATCTGGGACCTGGCGCTCAACTCCTTCAGCTTCACTATATTGCAAGCTGGGTTTCTTCTTCCTGATCTGCATCGAGAGCAACGCTGCTGGCAGTACCTTCTCCCTCGTCTTTTCAACCTACCCATTATTTTTTTCATGCTCTTCAAAGACGTGATAATTTCCTGACTTCAATCCCATTCGCTTGTCGTCGCCACCGGTCATCGCTAGTTTATAGGGCTTCACGCCTATCCCACTTCCATGAATTTCCTCTTCCTCTTCCCTCCGCTCAGGAAGTGCTCGCTATTCTCCCGCCATGGTTTCCTTCTCCTCCATCTTCCACACATCCTCTCGAACAGCTACCATAGGAGCAGTTGAGAGTAGTGTCCCAGTATTGATGACTGACTATTGTCCCACTGCATACCCTAACCAGCTTACCATCTTTACTGATGGCTCTGTAACAAAATCACCGCCAGCTGGTGTTGGAGTTGGTGCGGCGGTCCTTAGTCTTAACCTCAATTTTCCATTCCGTCTCCACTCTCACCACACGGTCAAGGCAGCCGAACTTTTTGGTAATCTTCAGGCTCTTTTTTTCCTTTCCTGCAATCCAACTTCATCCCTTTTCCTCTTGGACTGTTCCAAGCTTTCTTCATATGGTTCCATCGTTCAGGCAGATCACCGTTATCTCGTCCTTTTCCCTCAGTGCGAAGTGCACTTACAGTGGGTACCGGCCCACTGTTCAATCTCTGGCAATGAAGCGGAAGATGCTGTAGTTAAAACGGTTGGAGCCTCTTCCCTCCCTATTCATGATCCACCACTCTTCTAATCTGAACTCTGATCAATATTCTCTTTTTCTAATTGGACTTACTGGTAGGACAGGCTGACGGCTGCCTGAGGCCAGCATCCTCTGGGTGCACTCAAACCCCTGGTGCACGCCTGGGCCTGGAAGGGGATGCAGTCCCGCTGTTTTGAACCCCTTTTTGCTTGGTTCCGATTTGACACTGTTCCCTCAACTAAAACCCTCCACAAAATTTGTCTGACTGACTCGTCATGTTGCCCTCATTGTGCATCAGATGAAACTGTCCATTATTTCTTTTAACTGCTCTCAATACCATGCTTACCGTTGCCGTCTCTTGACCAGCCAGCGTGCTCATGGGTATTTACTACCAACTCTTCCCCTTCTTCTCAGTGGCTCGCCTGGTGATCCTGCAACTGCTCTGCTCAGCTTTAAGCTTCTGGAAGCGTATATCACTTCTACACCCCGGTTTGACCAGTCGTGAGGTCCTTTTTGCCTCCTCATCCTCAGCTGGTCCCAGAGCAAATTGACCTTGGTCAGCACGCCCTGACAAAAAACAGTTTACTTCACTACCACAAAATGTGGGAATGCGTGAGAACAGACCTCCGGAGAGTAAAATCGAACAACACCCTACAATCTCACCACCTGGCCATTCTCAATGGCGGCAACCCACCCGAATCACCCTCGAAAGTGGAATCGCCATCGATTTATCCATACGCTCTTTCACAAAGGCACCCCAAAACGTTTTAGGAGTCATGCCTTCAAGGCACGACTGTGACCATAACCCAGTCATCATATCATTCCTCACCAATCGAACAATCCCACTGACTTAATTACCGAAAAGCCAGGTAGGAGTAATACTCGGCACATATCGCGTGGCACGATATGGATGGCATCCCCGGCGACATCTCAGAACACAACCTCGTCATCCATCAATATTAACCATCAACCATTTTTCCAAAACCTTGGTGGCGCCTGGAGTTGCAAGAGGAAAGAAACAGGCGTGAAAGGCTGTAAACGGCCTCCCTTCGCGCACGATTCCGTGCCCTTTTCCCAATAGTGTGGAAAAGGTCATATGTCGTAGTCCAAAAACTTTCAGTGGAGAAGAAACAAGAAAGCTGTATCCAATATAGTCAACACTTTTACCCGAAACACCCCCTCTACCAAGGGTGGAAAAAATCAGACACATCCAGGGACGCCCCGAGCGACCTATCCACACGCTTTCAGACGAAGGTATAAATGATTCTTCATACGCGGAATTAGCCGGATATCGCAATCAACAATACACTCGGCTGCTTTCCAGCCGAACAAACAAACGAAGAATTTCACAGCAAACCTTTTACTCACAATGAATTTCAATATGCTTTCAACCATACTCGTGAAACTTCACCTAGACCTGGCCGGGTGCACATGAATCCACCAATTTCTGGAAAATCACACTTTCAGGGTCAAGGTCGGTGACACCCTGTCACCATCATATCCGCAAGAAATGGAAATTCCTAAGGGAAACGTCCTCAGTGTCACTCTTTTATCCTCAAAATAGACCAGCTGGCTGACATTCTCCCAGTGAAGTCCCTCATCACTATACGTGGACGACTTTCAAATAAGCTTCAGTCACCCCAGCCTTTTAACGATTTATCATGAATTCCGAAAGTATCTAAACGAAGTCTGGAACTGTGATTCCTTGTACGGATTCCGATTCTTGCTCTCTAAAACTAAAAGCATGCATTTTACTCTCGTTCCCGGCTAACACCTGGAACCAGCTATAACACTGCACTGTACACCTTTAGTATATTAAGAGTCCATAAAGTTCTTAGGTCTTGTGTGGGTTCCTAAACTCACATGGCGACTTCGCATAACAGCTCGGGAAACCTGTTTCTAAAGTTAGCGGTACTTATCCTCTCGGTAATATCCTTGCTATTAGGTACCGATTTGGACACCGGCATAACATTTTCCATAACAATAATACGCACACCTATTGACTATGGAGCTGTTGTTTACGGTTCAACAGAGAAAGCCACTCACGAACACCACTCGATCATCGCAAACCACGCGCATCACAACCGGTGAGTTCTGTCTTACTGCCATCGAATCCACTAATGTGCTAGATAAAGACCTTCCATTTCCGCTTCGATGGAACAAAGTCTCGTTACAATACTATTTCTAGACTAGAAGCCCAATCAACAACCCAGCAATCAGTCACATCACCAACAACATTTCCGATAAACGCCTATTCGCGACTAAATTTTTTTCATGTCCACCGCTTTCCCAACGCATGGACAACTTACTGACCTCGTTGAACATCAATCGCAAAGCCGTTAAGCCTTCATTCTCCTACCGAATTGTTCGAACCAACACACCAACGTGGATCATCAACACACAGCTGTTCAACCAAAATTTGCATATAAACCCTAAACTAACTACTCCAACTAAAACGGACCGCCGAGAATTTTCGAGACTACTTGAAGAACAATAATCAGAGTGGCGCCATATATACATGACTGCTCCAAACCGCGAACTGAGTGAGAGCTGCCGTTGTTAGCGGGAAAACCTCACGTTTGGCTACCCTCCGACAAGAAACCTCTGTGTTTTCTGCAGAGCTGCAAGCACTCGAGTTAGTTATCTCGATTACAAAATAGACATCCTTTCCAAATACGTCGTATTCTCAGACAGTCTGAACTCAGCACAAAGCTCTGCACTATGGACACTCTGCTCTACGTAAAATGCAGCAAGATCTCTTTACAATGTCCGATGGTCCCGGAGCAAATTGACCCTGGTCAACACGCCCTGACAGGAGACAAGTTCATTCGTACCATGTCCGAGAAGGGCCAAGCGGTCGCATTCTGCTGGATCCCTGGTCACGTGGAAACAAGAAGAAATGAGCTCGTAGATTCCATTGCTAAACTGGTGTCTACCCGTCAGGAACAATTTCTTATCATACACCCCTGAAACTGGTTCCCTATCATCAACTCCCATCCCCTTTCAACATCCCAATGGAATGACATGTGGCAACTAAGCTACAAAAACATGCTCCCAGTTAAGCCCTCGGTTGGATAGTGGGAAACCAACCAAGTTTACCAACAGAAAAGATAAAGTGCTCGTCAATCGCACTGGGGCCAGAGGCCCCACCATGACCCTGTGGCCACCAGGTGGCAATCAGCGTGAAACACATACTGATGGATTGCACGCAATCGCAGCAGCTAGACTAGCCTTCTTAAATCCTCCGCAAGCTCCCCTTACGGGAGAGCTTGCATTGACTTGCGATGAGTCTCCGGTGGATATATCCATTTAATCAAAAGATATTTCGCATAAAATTGTTATCATTCGTAGCACCTCAGACAGTGTTGTTTGCTGTTCAAGGCATCTCGGCATAACTGACAAAACGTGTTATGATTTTAACTCTTCTCTTTTGTTTGCGCTCGCACCTTGAAAGTGGCTGAACGTTGATTATGAACTTAAATATGCTCTAATGACAGCTCGATGTTATAGCTACCTCTGTGGTTGCATTATTCGTATTTGAACTTGAGCAGCTGTCAGGCTCAATCACTCCTCTTTCTGTCGTGTACGCATACGCCCCAGTTAGTGATGACAAGTTGCGTGAGCGGACGGAAACCGGGAAGGCAAATTTATTGAGGTGTGAGTAATTTGGTGATTTTAAAAAGACGCTTTCGAATGCAGCCTTTTAAATAACGTATAGCTCGTAAGATGATGGACATTGTTTCGGGTCGCAGTGGCATGAATGATTCAGGATTTCTGCGAGAGTAATCTAAGCAGAGAAACATCATCAACCTCCTTGGGGTGGATGGATGATTATTCATTTTATATATCATTAACACTAATTTTAGTATTTATTATTTCTTCTTGCTTGGGCTCTATTATTTTTCTCTGCCCTTCTTTCATGGTGATAAATTTTGAATTTGTTATTATTATTATATGTATCGAGGTTGGTTGAAACAAAGTGACCCAGGGAGGGGAGGTTTTCGTGGGACCCGCGGGACTCGGGGACCCGGGATTTCGGGAACCCGGGGGACTTAGGAGAGCCGGTGGATTTGGGGGGATCCACTTCGACTTTACTGGGGACTTTTCTGGGGCCCCTTGGGACATCCTTGAGACCCTTTGGGACCCTTTTGAGAAACTGTGGGACCTTTTAGAAGCCCCTCTGAATCCTAGAACCTCTGCTCCCCCCTCCCAGCGCTGTACAACCCATACACAGAAAAATGTTTGTGAGATGCATGAGTAGAACAATTAACCATTACAGTCCGCGGATTGCTGGCGCAGGGGGCGAGGGTCGTGTCGAGGCTGGTCGAGGTGCGTCGA
>SDVV010045683.1:0-10045 GCA_016164225.1 Gammarus roeselii
ATGGTTCGGGCACATGGAGAGAATGGATGAAGGGAGATTGGTGAAAAGGGTGATGAATGCGGAGGCGAGTGGTCGCAGGCCTAGAGGTAGACCGAAGTTTGGATGGATGGATGGTCTGAAGCAGGCGTTGGGAAGAAGAGACATGAATGTGGAGGTGGCGAGAGAGCGTGCAATGAACAGGCGTGAGTGGAGAATGGTTGTTAATGGTTGATTTTGACGCTGCTCTGATGTGCTTTCCCGCCCTTGGCATACCGCTGTCTGGATGGTCGTGGGTGGGGGGGGCCCGGCCATTATGACGCGGCGGGGGTAAACCAGTGAAAACTGTCGGGCCCTGCTGCTGACGACGGTTCCTCGGTACATTCGGGACCCAGAGTGTAAGTTGAGGGGCTACCGGCCGGACCCTTTAGCACAAAAGGGCTAAGTTGTGTGAGTGTGAGCGTGTGAGGTGCGCCTTGCCGTCGGCCACCCCCCTTTCTGGGGATGCGGCCTAGTGTCTGTATCTGTATATTGGCTTTCTAGCGTTCTGACACTATATGAGACTATTTCAAACAATAGGGGGGTAAATAAAAATTCTAATGACATTAAATTGTATCATCTTGTTGAACTCAGCAAAATATGACCACGACCACGTGAACATCCACAGAAAAAAATCAGCATTATGTTATGCAGGAATTTTATTAAAGAGTATTTTTTATTCTGAATTTCTGCTCAAGTCCAATTTCACTTCTCATCGCAAAATCCAAAAATGGTGAACGATTGTGCTCGTGGAAATGTATCATGCACACAGGAGGTATCCCGCACTGAAAAAACAATATTAAAAAATGTGGCGAATATGTTGTGAAGCATTGATGCATTTAAGCTATGTGCGGACTGACAGCTTCAAGCATCAATCCTTGTATGGAGGACAAAAAACAACACACGAGTAGACACTTCCAAGCAAACAAATCGACAAAAGAAAGTGAACGACGCCCAGAGAACGGAAGGATCGGAGATTAGCGCCCCATCCGGTGAAGATGAGCCCTCAATCTAATCCAATCTTAGCTACCCAAAGACATATTAACATACTCGATAAATACAGAGATAGAATCCATGGGAAGATACAACAAACCTATTATTTAAAACGCAATAACTAAAAAAAACTCATCAGTTACGGTTAGCAATACACACGATTTACAAATTTGTTTCTTCAATCCTTATATTGTGAAGGCTTACAGTAGATAACATCAGGCCGAACATACTTATACAGAAACAAGGAGGACCTCCGCTCATAGGAGCACGGATTTACTGAGAAACATCATTACATTGCTATAGAATTTCTTCACTGCAACTTATTACTGTATAATATTCAACCAATAGTAATGTTTGATAAGAGATGTCATAGATTAGATTAGAGTGTCAAGGCTTTCTAGTGCACTGGAGTCAATGTCCTTCTGGCACCGAACGAAAAGAGATGTCATAGAAATAGGAAGTAAATTGGAATGATTCGGGATGGGGGAGAAAATGAAAGATACTGAAGGGTCAAGGAGAGGAGAGTCTGGAAGAAAATAAGGGTATTTCGTTTCAGGCCGTGACTGCGTGCAGCGCATGAACTTAATAAATGGGTATGGAGGAGTTTATGGCTAGATACTGTCCTCAAACTAAATATAAGGTGCCGAATCGTCCTTAGACAATATTGATTGCACTTACAAACTAGAGCTTAAAGGTAAGAGTTAAACCTAATGGGGGCCTTGGTGCACTTTGGATACAGAGTCTGATAAACACCCTCATCCATTCATTAGATACTATCCTTAAAACTTGGCCATTAAAAAGAGCTAAGACGACCGAAACAGCTAGTAAGGTGCTAGTTTATGATTGAAAGGATACACAGCTAGACAAATTATGAGAATGATAAATGGTACTATAAAACAGTTAAAGATATCAATGAAGATGAATATCAGCGCACATCTTGCATAAAAAGACAAAACTAGGAAAAGTGTCATGGACGAGAAATAGAGATGCGTTACGAGTGGAATTTCAAAACAGGAGGTTGCGTTCATTCAAATAATCAGGCAACATATAATGATGAAACGCACAAGCCAAATATTTTTTGTTGGAGCTCTTCCCAAGTAGCTGGTATGTTGAAGACTCATTTAAGATTTTTTCTATACTTTTTTTGATGTTGTGAGTACTACAACGACATGTGCTTATTAATATGTGGATACGTAAACCCAAGTATTTTTTATTCGGGTGCTGCAGTGGTCTAAACTATAAATACCTAAAAATATTTCAATTCCATGACTTGACTAATTCAAATATAACAAAAATGACTTTACACAACTAATGAAGCACTTATGCCTAAACTATGTCGTAACTAGTCGAACTTATTCTTACACCATGACGAACTTATGCCTAATCCCATGTATGGTAGTGGTAGTAACCTTATATATCTAATAGCTACATTATTGCCAGCTTGAAAATAACTTACGAATAATCCACGTATGGTAACGGTAGTCAACACTTCATATCAAATACGCTGTGGGGAGCTCGAATTCAATTCCATGTATGGTGGGGGAAGATAGTAAACTTCTCGTCTCAAACAACTTATTGCAAGAGATGATTGAAAAGTAAGCTACTTCAATATCCATCATGATGCGATTGTTATGAAATGGAACACGTGGTTAGCCAACTGACCTCAGTAAAATAAACCAAAGTAAATCTTCGCGCAATGAAAATATTTGTTAAGGAAAGTGGGTTTATTTTCGAGAAGAATAAGTAGGTATTCGGTTAACAGGCTCGACAGTTACAGGGTTATCGCCCACTCTGACCAGAAGAGCCAGGAAGAACAGTCACCATATTTTCAATAACTGCACAATTGAAGCACGTCAACAGTGAACGCATTATCAACTTCTTAGATAGAAGTTTAGGGTTAGTGTTCAGGACTGCCTGGGATGCGATAACCCTAAGGGGAAGTTCACCCGTGATGCGCGGACCTACAATGCATCGCTGACTCACTGGGATTTCCAGCTCAATATGAACAAGCTCAGTTAGCCTCATCAAACTGAAACTGCACCGAAATGATTACCAAACTATTGTTGCACATTAGCTACAAGCACTTTATTTTAGGAGCAGATATGAAGTCTCGAATATCAGTTTCAAACCAAAGATAAGGGCTGTTACTCGCCGTTGACTGCCATTCTTCATTCATCAAAGATATTTTGATATCAACAAAAATTTTGAACAACATTTCGTGTCTCATCCACATTGCCAAAGCTAAGAATTCGACGGCAGCATTCGTTGCAAGTGCTGATGGATGCAACGTAGTGCAGCAGAGCAAGAACAGCAGCCATGTCAATTAATGATCACTATTAGCAAATTAAAACAATGAAGACGGAGGAAGGCCTCACCTTCTTATTGAACTTACTGAATAACTTACGAACTAGACCAGATTGATGGCATCCACTTAACAGTCTGCTCACAGTTACTATTTACAGCCTTATGAACTATTCTCGGGACTACTCCAATAAATCCTAATCCATATTTCATATCCCACAGGACCACATTCATTAACATTACTCTCACAACAATTACCCTACGAAACCACACTACTAAATATAACTTCTTACGACCTAATCATGCTGATTTGCACACCAATGCATTGGCCTTATTAACTAAGGCTCATGAGGTCACTACGAGAACTTCTTTCAGGTATCAGGTGCAAGGCTTGTCCGGGTCTTGTCGGATAAGAAGGGGCGGGGTCTGGCCAAGCGTGAAAGCTGCTATTAATTCCAAATAAACAATTGATCAAGTTGGAAGAATATTGCATTATTACACGTGAACGACTGCACATGACGGGATTGATTTTTTTCATTTTCAAGTTGAGGATTGCCGGCATCGCTAACAAACATATCTCTGACGTGACAATCTGCTGATCCTTATCATGCCAAGAGCCTGCTTGAAAACATAGCTCTGCCGTGATCGTCTGACGGTCGCTGGCCGTGCCGTAACCTGCTGAGAGCACAGCTCTGCCGTGACCATCTGACGGTCGCTGGCCGTGCCGTGACTTGCTGAGAGCACAGCTCTGCCGTGATCTTCTGACGGTCGCTGGTCGTGCCGGGACCTGCTGAGAATACATTATTGCCATGACCAACAGACGATCATTAGCATCGCCTGGACCTGCTCGGACCACGACTCTGTCGTAATTATCTCACGATCATTAGCCTCGTCAGGACCTGCAGAGAGTACAGCATCACAATAGCTGTCTGCCTCTAATGGTACTCTCAACGAAGTAACTCCATAGCAACGGCAACATGAGCAACTTAATCCTAATTTTACCACTTCACGTTCAAATCGGCCGTTAGGTGATAACGTTCTAATATCCTCTTAGATGTGACTACTTAATAAAGAATTTAAGCTAATATTTACACACTTAATAATTAATGCTGTCGTTTGATGCACGTTCTCATATATTCTATAACTCTTTTACACTTAAGATAGTTATATACTTAATCCATTAGGTCTACCAATACTTGGTTACATAGATCAGATGGAACTTATGTGAAAATTTAACATAGAATATAGCTACGTTTAATTTAAGAGTATCCAGTAAATGATGCGATATCAACTACTGACAGGGAAATGATCATAGAACAAATTGATGACTCGGTATTACTTAACACTTCAATTCATAGGTAATGCTAGTAATTACGCATCAAATACGCATATCAAATAAAGAGTAGCTGTAGAAATATTTCAGACTTATAACGATAAAAATAAAATTTACCATACCAAATTACCCCATATCGAAGATATCAAGGGGGTCCATCTCCACCGGTGTACTGACGTCAGCCTTAGTGAGCTCCTCCATTCCCTTATTCAAGTATGTATTATAGACACCAGAAATAGGGTCGTTTAGGTTTTGTTTTAGATATCCCTTCATGGAGATAGTATGTTTTCAAGTATGTGCATACATATAGCGGCTTCCTCTATACCTAGAGGAAACAGCCAAATGTATATGCATACTAAAAATTTAAAAACATACAATCTCTTTTCAGTAATATCGGAAACAGAACGTGAAAAGACCATATTTCTGGCATCTTTAGTATTTAGTGCTAGCGGCGGCAGTTGTACGCATTCATTCAACAGCTCAAGGAGAAGCTGTTAACGAAAATCTTCGACCACCAGAACATACAGTAACAGAGTGTTGAGACTAATAGAATTGAAGCATCTTACAATTGACAGCGATAAGGGAGGAAAGTGTCGCAAGCTTCACACTTTCCCTCGTTCCATTAAGCACGCAACAAAGCAGATCAATTCTGTAAAACGTAACAACATGGATATTTGAAAAAATATTGAGGGGCACAAGAAGGAGAAGAGCTTGACAATGTATTACATGCATTTGCGCCGTGACGGGTAGTAGCGAGGGAGATAGAACAAAAAGATTAAGCTAGTGGATTACACGCACTGGAGGGGAACGATGACGAGAAGTTAAGACCGCTCGCTACATAAACAAAATGACTATTCTACAACGATTAGTGGAACACATAATATCCAATAATAACCTAAACCCAATAAAAACGAAGATAGCTCTCTGTAACCATTTCAACACTTGCTACACTGAATAGCCCAAACTACCCACGTGTCCATTAACTGCATCGACTCAGAAAAAAAAAAGTTAGACCAATAAATTGCAAACCAATTAAAAGGGGCACAGTTCGAATAGAAATTTGGTTGCTTTTAAGTCATTCAACACATACAGTGAGTGTAACCTGAGAGAGCATGGCTATTTAATGATGAGAGCTATTGAAAAAGATAGCCTTGAGGCGCACGGAACTGATTGTCCTCTTTTGATCGAAATGAACTCGGAAGAAATCAATCAAAATTATTAATTCTCCAAACGTCGATTAGCATTAGGCGCCAGAACTGAAAGATTTCAAAAAGGAAGCTCGAATTGAAGCTCACACTCTTGGAAGCAAATGAAGAGACAAACGACGCATATTTCTGGCAAATAGGTTTTGGGCAGAGACAGACGCAGGGCCGAATCACAAGTGGCCGATGGCAAGATGCACCTCACACTTCTCATATGCACTCGCACACACAGCAAAACGTAGCACTTTAACGCCAAGACCATGTACCACACACTTCGGATTAAGAGTGAGCTCCAGAATCAGTGACGGCAGTAGGGACTACCAACTTCCACTGTTTCACCAACTGCTTCACGTCATAGTCCGTCCAAACTTCGGTCTACTTCTAGACCTACGTTCGCTTACCTCCGCTTTCATAATTTTTTCCCCCATCTCCCATCAACCATTTTCACCATGTGTCCGAAACACAACAGAACACGTGAATCTACTTTATCCTCTTCCACATCTTGACCATCCACGTTACAATTCGAACAATGTCATTATTGATCGGATCTCTCGGTCTCACTCCGGCCATGCCTCACAAACATTTCATCTAAAAATCATTGTCATCTCGGAACATTAAACCTTCTTCTCTTTCGTCCCTCTCGCTCCTCACGATTCAGCCCGGTAGAGTAGTTCAGACAACTACCCCTCATGCAACCCTCTCTTTGCTACTACACCCTAATTCCAACAGCTCATTCCTCTTCAATACACCCTTTCCTCACTCTAGATTTCACCTCAGTTTCCATTAGTCCAGTCTTATTCACACGCAAGATCCGGTGTTTACAACACAAAATTTTCTTCAATACTTCTCCATTTAGGCTGATGCATATTCAGATCCCATCGTCATTCCTCTATCATCTCATTATTTTACTTATCCATCAACTCGCAATTCGTCCTCTCACACACATTGCCAAACTACAACACTAGCCTACACAATTTTTCCGAATCTTCCACCGGTGCCGTAGCAACAGCAAACACTTGCATTCACCTCCCTGGCCCATCCATTTATTTCGAGATTGAAAAGCCAGTGCGATACATCGCAATTTTTCTGAGTCTCATATTCACTGAGAACCAAGAACTCGCCTCACTCCTTACTACGACATATATATGCCTTGCTGCTAAAATAAAAACTCCGAACCGCTCAACCAATTCCCCCCCCTCTTCATACAAATGCAAGACCCTCCACAACGTGTACCAGCCGATCCTTTTGTAGACGTTTTCCAGAAACGAGAAGGCCCAGAACACAAACTTTTCCTTATCAAGGTATTAACAAAAAATTGTCTTACAACAAAAAATCTGACGTGCACAACCTTTACCACTCTTAATTAAAGCCACGCTGTTCCTCACCAATCGCTAAAAACCGTACCACCTCTAATCCTTCTGATTAGCACACTCCCGTAAAACTTACCCTCCACACACAACAACTAATACCTCTTGAGTTGCTGCATTAATTTTCCTTCTTTAACCTCACACAAAGGAACAAAGCAAGTACTGAGCCACTCAATCGGCACAACGCCGGCCCCACAAAACACAGTTAGCAAAAAACAAGAAGTTATTGTTTCAATTGAAAAGCAATAAAACATTCACATGACTAAGAGAAAATAGAAAATAAGAGAAAATATTTGAGAAAAATAAAATGGTAAATTTTGTTGTGCCTATACAGCCAAATTTTCGACCCCCAAAACAAAAATCGACGCCCTAATTTATGAATTCGGTCGACTGGTAGATGGAAAGAAAGCAATGGGCGCAGTATTGAGAGACAAATACGAACGAATATTTAGTATCTCAACAAAGGATACTCGGCCAAATCCTGAAGCCCGGGTCGCACTGGTAACAGTGACTCGATATCAATTTTCGTTCAAAATACGTAACTATTCCATAAAAATTTGGTTTAAATATCAAAAGCGTCCTTCTAATAAATTCAAGAGCAAATTTCGTGCATCCAACAGCTAATAATGACTGCTTATTACGTCAGCATTCGAAGTAGCTAATACAATCAAAGAACGTCACAGAGACTGCCTCCACCTTAAGAAACAAAATAAAAACGGAAAAATTTACAGAGAAATGGAGTTTCAATGAGCCAATTCTACCCATCTTCTAAAATTGCTTTCAAAATAACCTGCTGTCGGTGATCCCTTTTCGTCACACAAGCCAACAAGCTTGAGTGTCGCAGAGCTACCCACGGTTCTCTTTCACAAAAGCGTTTTCAATCATTGTATCAATAAAAAAATAAACAGTAGGTTGGTCCAGATTAAAAATGTTTTCTTCATCTGGCCCAACATTAAGCAAGTTACGATCACAAAAGCCCCCGTGGGTACAAGCTTCCATTCAATGCATAATAATCACTTGTTGAGAAGTGGCATCAAATGTAGAGACGAAAAAATTCATCAGCTGACTGCATCATCAAGTCCGGCCGGTGAGGTCTTTATCTTCAAAATGAATACCTCCAATAATATATATGCCGAGGGCTGCCGGTGTTGGGTCGATAGCGGTTGCACCATCGGGAAACTAAGGTTGTCCCTCCCTGACGATAAGCATCGTTAGTGAGGGCGATGATGACAATTGCAGGGAACGTGCACTAGGCTTCCAATCAAATATGCGGCACGACACATACGCTGTGATATTGATAACCTCATTCAATCAGAGTGTAACTAGATAGCGAACCTGTAATGATACTTCCCTCAAGACACATCATATAGTTGCAACTACGCTACTATCAGGGTACCGCGAGTGGCAAACTAGCGAGGCCGCCTCGAGTTACAGGCGAGTCAAGATTAGAGTGACAAGGTTATTGGTGCGCTGGAGAGAGTCGAGCTGAGCTAGACAACCTCTCCTCATCCTCGCTGCCGCATTGAGTTACAGGCGAGTCAAGATTAGAGTGATAATGTTATTGGTGCGCTGGAGAGAGTCGAGCTGAGCTTGACATGCTCTCCTTATCCACGCTGCCGCATTGAGTTACAGGCGAGTCAAGATTAGAGTGACAAGGTTATTGGTGCGCTGGAAAGAGTCGAGCTGAGCTAGACATGCTCTCCTTATCCTCGCTGCCGCATTGAGTTACAGGCGAGTCAAGATTAGAGTGACAAGGTTATTGGTGCGCTGGAGAGAGTCTAGCTGAGCTAGACATGCTCTCCTCATCGTCGCTGCCGCATTGAGTTACAGGTGAGTCAAGATTAGAGTGACAAGGTTATTGATGAGCTGGAGAGTCGAGCTGAGCTAGACATGCTGTATTCATCTTCGCTGCCGCATTGAGTTACAGGCGAGTCAAGATTAGAGTGACAAGGTTATTGGTGCGCTGGAGAGAGTCGAGCTGAGCTAAACATGCTCTCCTCATCGACCGGGGATCGACGAAGCAAACGCACAAGAATCCAAGCACCTACGGCGTCGAAAACTGTGAATTCACAAGGAGTAGCTACTCTGAAATTCCTCAGCTCGGGAGTCGTAGGGACAGCAGAAGTTCCAGAGGTGCCGAGGCTATGAACTCAAGCACCTGCTGAGAAAAAGAGATCCTTGAGGCCGGTCGATTCCTGACAGAGCAACAGGCGGTTCGTAACTCCATGACATGGTGCTGGTAATAGCTACGTTAATAACATCGCAGGCTGTTAGCAGTACACCAGACGCTGGCACTGCTGCAAGTCATTGAGCAGCCCTTTCTGGCAAGGAAGTCTGTGAACAGGGTATTCTCTCCAACCTGAAATACAAAAAAAAATCTCAAGTTTTGGTAGCTATGTCTGGCAGAATTGATGGTCCAATTGATATTTTGTGTCAATGACCACTCACCAATAATTTATAGCTTTTGTCATTATGGTAATCCCCATTTGTTATCTTCAGATTTATATCCTTGATTTCAAACTAAGGGAGGGTTAGTTCGTAGATAAAAAATATATATGATCTTTTCACTCATCCCCTAATTATCTAGTAGCACACCTTGTTGAACATATTGGTGTTGCAGTAGAGCCTGGCTCTGTAAGAGCTTCGTTAGCAACTTACCACGCAGTTGACAGAGTGCGTATAACTGAAGAAACAGAAGCGTTCAACAAGCTTCTTGCGAACAGAACTAGCTACATGCAACAGCAACTGAACAGCGGCCTCTATCACAGTTCATCAAGGGTATGTTGTACCATTCTAGTAAACCCCAGAGTCTATTACGCAGAACCTCAAAAAAA
>SDVV010045684.1:0-10045 GCA_016164225.1 Gammarus roeselii
CGAAGTTTGGATGGATGGATGGTCTGAAGCAGGCGTTGGGAAGAAGAGACATGAATGTGGAGGTGGCGAGAGAGCGTGCAATGAACAGGCGTGAGTGGAGAATGGTTGTGAATGGTTGATTTTGACGCGGCTCTGATGTGCTTTCCCGCCCTTGGCATCCCGCTGTCGGGATGGTCGTGGGTGGGGGGGGGCCCGGCCATTATGACGCGGCGGGGGTAAACCAGTGAAAACTGTGGGCCCTGCTGCTGACGACGGTTCCTCGGTACATTCGGGACCCAGAGTGTAAGTTGAGGGGCTACCGGCCGGACCCTTTAGCACAAAAGGGCTAAGTTGTGTGAATGTGAGCGTGTGAGGGTGTGAGGTGCGCCTTGCCGTCGGCCACCCCCCTTTCTGGGGGATGCGGCCTAGTGTCTGTATCTGTATGATTCACATGTATGAAAATAAAAGTAAGCAAAAGGAGAAATTAAAAACCAAATTAGGCAAATAAGGAAGACTGAAAGGAAAACTTTATAACAATGTCCTATTAATAAACTAAGCAAAACATGAATGAACAAAAGCACTGGATCAAGTACATCCAGTAACAAACAGCAAATTAATCAAGAGTAAGCAAGAATGATATTTCACGCAGTAATGAATGATTCACCAAATGAGAATTTCTGCAAAGTAAATTTGCAACCACATATACCAAAACACGAAGAATATATCAAATAATAAGACTGAAACCTTATCCCAAGCATGCTTACTCACGTTAATTCTTAACCTAGACTGATGTAATACTTACAAACCATATGCACCCCAGCTCATTTACAACTCACACAGTGCAGTGGTCACAATACTCTCTTAGTCTGAAGGAAGCTTTAGTAGATTAGCAATTTGCAAGCACAGGCACTTTAGTAAATTAGCAAGCACAAGCCCTTAATCTGACCACTTGGCATAAGTTACAGTTGGCAAACAAATGTCTGCAAAGAACAGATGTAACTCATAAATAAAGGCATCATGTGCACTCCAATACAGTTTATATACTTGTATACATGAATGTATATTTATTTACTCAAATGAGCATCAACCAGGGCAACCAATGCATAGGCAAAAGAATAGGTTGACCAGGATAGCTGATAGCTTGGGATAACAAAAGCCACCCCCAGCAACCATACCCCTTGTGGGTAACCCAGGCTCACCCGCCTCCCTGCGGCGTCTTTGGTATCCACCAAATTTCATTTGTCCCATTGTGTAAATATGTTTTGTAGCTACATCCCCTCCCTTGGTGCACAAAGAGGTGAGCCCCCCATTAACACCTTTTTTTTATACAATTAGAATCAAAACCAATTGAAATAAGAAAAAGCAGCAAAAAACTGTTGAATTAGGCGCGTAAAAAAAAAAAAAAAATTAGCTTCAAGTTTAGTCTAAAATGTATATTTAAGTTCATCCTAGTTTTAAGGAAGTATTTTTTTTTTTATATATAATACAAATTTGAAGGCTTGAAAGGCTTCACCATCAGTCACCCAGAACCCCGGGTGGAAACCGTGGATCAAATGTGAGGCAGGACCAAGTCCTATCGCAGAGGGGCTGGCGGCCCCTCTAGAGCGTCTTACGCAAACTTATAGTTAAACCACCAGAACCTTCTAATCAACAGCAGATCTGAACCAGGGTGTAGACCATGTCAACGACGAGCGCTTCTCGAGGATAACAACAAATATGCTCGAACTTCAGAACAATCTAAACAGCCTAAACAATCTAATCAACCTAAACAAAATGATTGGCCTTCCCGAGCTGGAGACTGTGAGAACTACTCAGCGCCTTCCAATGGAACCGATGAACGTTTCACAAGACTTGAAAGCAGTCTTGCAATTATGAAAACCCACCTACAAAAGTTGATTAGAGGATAGAAACCAAGGAAACCATGACCTGCGCACATGCTTCCGCCTCTAACCTCACTGATAACATCACGCTCCTCCTAACCAAAACTCATCACGCCCGAACACCAAGAAATTCAAGGAGGAGACAATACACTCGATTTGACGACCACAATCTATTCAACAACAGCACTAAATTTACCAAACACTTAAAAATTGCATTCGATGTCAATGACAGACCGGATATTTGCCCATATACACTACAAGAAGAACTGGGCTCTATGACTGGCCGTCCTATTCACAAAATCACCGCCAGCGGTGACGATAGCTTCACCATTAAAGTAGACACAGAACTTCAAAGTGACACTATACTCTCCAAAAACCTAAAACGCGAAAAGCCTTGCAAAATCATACCACACCCAACTTTTTTTCACGAGCTCAGGCCTGACTTACATCGAGGGTCTTCCGAGTGATGAAGCCAACGAGTTCATCACCGGATTCGTCCAATACAAAGAATGTATAGTTGAAGCGAAGAGTGTAACCTTAGTTTTGGCATCAGAAAAGGGTATGTATGTGTAGTTAGGTGGGGTGGGGCAATTGAATTTAAGCCGAAGGGCCGTGGTGGTGCTTCTTTTTGGTTCGATTTTGGTGCGAAAATCGCACCCTTTTCTGACGCTAAAACTAAGGTTGCACCATTCGAAAGTCGTCCGATGCTATGCCATAAATGCCAAAAATACGAACACACGAGCAGAGATTGTAACGGTAAGCAAAGATGCTTACAATGCTCCCAAGACGACCATGACAAACGAGAAGATATCTCGTCATGCCAATCCGCAGAACCTCTCAATGCTTTTACTGCAAAGTAAACGGCCACTCTACGGGACACGGGGACTGCTCCCATGACAAGACTGATAGGGAGATCCTGCAATATCAAATAGAGCACAAAGTCGGGCGACGAGAGGTTGTGGCCGCGATTTGCTCCCCCCAGGCTGACACTCCCACCCAGGAAAAAATATCAGCATCGTTCACTACCCACTTCCTATTAACGCTTGTAGATAGCGGTGTGAATGTGAATTGATCATACTTAATCTAACTTGCCAATAAACTCCTCCATCCCGGATGACCACCGTTTTCTTTGCTCACTTTGAGTAGGACACATTTGTGACCTCTCTCTATATCCATATAAACAGTAGTGACCTAAGCATGCCGTGAGTCGAAATAATTCCGGAGACTGAGGATAATTTATTGATGACGTGATGCAGCGCTGGCTGCTGGTTTGACGTTCGGTGCCAGAAGGATATTGACTCCAGTGCACTAGAAATCCTTGACACTCTAATCTAAATCTATCAGTGCGATCAAAGTTGCTCTATCAACGAACCCGTTCACCATGATGAACTGGCTCGCCAAACAACTGATTGGTGAAAAAACGAAAAACGTAACCCGGCAGCAACAGAAGCATCTGGCCCACGTCGTAAATAGCGAGCAAAGTAACGCTATACAAAGTATTAACAAAATAGACCAACACAAAGTAACTGTTGAAATACATCCGTTCTTCAACGCTAGCTACAAGACTAATTATTTACACATCCAACTACACTCCCAAATCTGACTTAAGGGCTTTTTGCAGCAGGTTTAGCAAAGAATTACGGAGTCACAAACGTTTCTCTAGCAAAATGAATCAAATCACGGAACACCCACAACTCCGCATATCAAATCACTTTCCCAGAACGCAACATACTGGGATTCATAGCAATCCCGGGCGAACAATGAAAAACACAAAACTTACCCAGTGGTGACATGACCTGCAACTTTCAATGAATGCCTGGAATACGGCCACGTCATCAAATACTATCAGTCATACATTCCCCAACGTTGTTAGAAGTGCTCCGGCGAGCATGACCGAAAGGACTGCACAGTTCACCAACCTAAATGCTACCACTGTTCTTGCCTCCATGAGGCAGGCGACCGCGACTGCCAAAAGTAGATGGACCAAAAAGCTATGACAATCATACAAAACGACCGCAGAGTCACAAGAAAACAAGCTATCCAAATCTTTTACTACGAAAACCTAAACTGCCGTAGTTTAAATAACGCCAGAGCAGTTAAATCTACAACTAAGCCTACCCCCTCAGACGACACTCATGTACCGTCAACATAACCTATTACCATGACCCCAACACCCCTCTCCAATACGGACATTACCACAACCAGCCCAGCAATCACCCTCGTAATAGAGGCGGTCGTCCCAAGCAATAAATCTACCAGTGCCCAGGAAAGCATTGCAATGGATGCTGCTTCAGTCGACCAAGAAGTGAGGTCCACTAACACGAAGATCAGAAGGCAATGAAACGAAGATTCCTCCAACGACGACTGCGGGGTACGCGATGCTCTCTCGCCACTAAACAAAAAGATACGCAACTGCGCACGAACCACGGCTCGCTTTGATTAGTGCATTGAACGACTTCTGACCGTCTTAACTGCGACCACACTCAGTGAAAACCAATGTGGACTATACAACCCCCAGCTAACATGCCCGACACCAGAACATCTCACAAGTGAGAACTGCGCAAAGAAGCGTTGAAAATCTACAACGAAGAACTGATACCCGAAACCACTAATCGACCTTGCACCGCACTCAACCCAAATATACCAACGACTACTACTTTGCCTATCATAATGTTTGAAAACCCTGAATAGAAAAGAAACGTGCTCGCTCAAGAAACAAACACAAAGGTCGTACTTACTCGTTCTCCTCCTCCTACAAGAGCACTCACAGCCGAGAACGCAGTGAGTTTGATAGATCATGTTCTACAGAAAGCGGACGCTCCTGCGAATGCGCTCTCGATCTAGGACACCTGTGCCTCACAGACACGAACACCACGAAAGTTCCTACAAACCACACGACCGCTTCAGACCATCAAGAAATGAGCGTGAAACAGATCCGAAATAAACAACAGTACAATACTTCAGTGTAATTGCCAGGGACTTGAAAGCAATAAAGATGAATTACTATTCCCAATCTCCACCCATAAACCTTTGGTGGTAGGCCTTCTTCACAATCCCTCAATATGTCATGCATAGTCGCGAAGGTCACAATAATGTGACTGCACACGGCGGAGTGGCACTTATGATTCATCAAAGCATACTTCATCACCTCCTCTCACTGAGAACAGAATTCCAAGCTGTCGCAGTGAAGATATGTATATCAGGGCCAATTACAGTGGTATCTATCTACTCGTCACGAAACCACGTTCACTCTGAGGCACAGGCACTATTGGCCGATCTGCTTAATCAACTGCATCATCCCATACTCCTCCTTGGAGATTTAAACAGCTCCACAAAGTGTGTAGATGCGTGAGAACAGACTCCAGGGGAGTGATAGTGGCCAACACCATAGACACTCACAACCTGGTCCTTCTTAACGACGGACTACCCACTCGGATCACCCTCGAAAGCGAAACCGTCATCGATTTATCAATCTTTTTCCCCCACTTTAACACCCCAACTCGTTTGGGGAGTCCTGTCTTCAACACATGAAAGTGATCATAACCCAGTGATCATATCACTCTTTACCAACCGACCAAACAATCCAGACGCACAAGAACTCCTATTCAACTACCGGTAAGCCAGCTGGGAGGAATACTCAAAACGTGTCGCATGGGACGATGTGGAGGGTCTTCCAAAGACATTTCAGATTGCGACCTCGTCATTCATCTATACGAGAAATTCTTAACTGCAACTGTCGCTTGCCTTCCCAATTATTTACCCTCACCTCCTTTTTCCCAAAACCTTGGTGGTGCTCGGAGGTACAAGGAGCAATGGACCAGCGTGAAAGAATGTACGGGGCCTTCCGCCACGCACGTTCCCCCAGGAACCGAATAGCCTGGAAAAGGGAAACTGCCGTCTTCTGTAAACTTCGCGTGGAGAAAAAGCGAGAAAGCTGGACCAAATTAGTTAACACAATCAATCGAAACACCCCTCTCTCCCAAGTGTTCGAAAAAATCAGACGTATCCAAGGTTGCCCCGAGCAACCTATCCACATCATGTCGGACGGAGAGACAGTCTATTCTTCATACGCGGACATCGCGGATAAACTAGCTTAGACTTCCAGCTAAATATTGCAATCAACAAATTACATGTTTTTTTTCAACTGGAAAGAAACCTAAGAGAAAGTGAGCATATTGAATTCACTTCCGCAAATGAAGAATTCTACAACAAACCTTTCTCCCTCCATGAGCTACAATATGCTATCGACCACACTCGTGAAACCTCACCCGGGCCGGACCAAGTGCACATCAATATGATCAAACACCTTCTTGACAATGCTCTCCAGCACCTACTAAATGTGTTCAATACATGGTATTCAAACTCATTCTTTCCTGATCAATGGCGGGAATCTGTTATTATCCCGATACCCAAACCCGGAAAATGCCACAGCGACCTGCAAAACTACCGTCCTATTGACCTAACTATGTAAGTTAGGGCAATAGTGAGTTTATCTTTCTTTCCATAGTCCTATGTAAGACTATGGAAAGAAAGATAAACTCACGCCTAGTCGACTACCTTGAAATGCATGCAGGCCTTAACAACATTCAGTGCGATGGCCATAAGCGCCACTCCTCAACGGACCACCTCGTACGACTAGAATCAGAAATTAGACTGGCCTTCGTCCAAAGAAAACTTGTGGTTTTCATATTTTTTGACGTTGAGAAAGCATACAACTTGACGTGGAAGTACGGGATCATGAAAGATCTCCAGCTTAAAGGCTTAAGTGGTCTCCTACTACGTTTCATCCACCAATTTCTACAAAACCGCACCTTCAGGGTCAAGGTTGGTGACACTCAGTCTCTGTCATATCCGCAAGAAATGGGCGTCCCCCAGGGAAGCATCCTCAGTATCAATCTTTTTATTCTCAAAATCGACCAGTTAGCCAACATTCTTCCGCGAGTTGGAAGACTGCTCTCATCACTAAAGTGGACGACCTACAAATAAGTTATAGACACCCTAGCCTCATAACAAGTCAATATGAACTCCAGAAGTGCCTAAACCTAGTGGGAACTAGGCTTCCCTAAACGGATTCCGATTCTCGCGCACTAAAACTAAAAGCTTGCACTTTACCCTTGTGCCCGGTTTACACCTAAAACCAACCCTAACGCTGCACCACACCCCTCCAGTATTCGAAGAAACGATAACATTATTGGATTCCTGGACCCTAAACTCACTTGGACCCTAAACTCACCTGGAGACCCCAAGTATCAGCCGTGGAGGGGCTGCTGAAAGTCGACGGGACTTATCCAATCGGTAACGTCCTTAATGCTCGGTGCGACATGAACACCGGAATGCCGTTGTTCAGAGCAATAAAATGATAACGCATGGACTACGGAGTCGTTGTCTACGGTTGAGCAGCCAAAACCACTCTCGACCATTGCAAACAATGCTATGTGTATCACAACCGGCGCGTTCCGCTTCACCCCAATCGAATCCCGTAACGTGCTCGCTAACGAACTTCCACTTCCGCTCCGGCAAGACAAACTTTCACTACAATACTATTTTAAGACGAAGTCTAATCTATAACCCAGCAATCAGTCACATCACCAATATATCCGATAAGCGCATTTTTGCGGCTAAAAGGAACATATACTCACTGTTTTCCCTACTTGTGGACAACCTACTGACTTCGCTACACATCAACCGTAAGGCTATTAAGCCTGAATTCTCCTACCGAATCCTTCAAATAAACACACCAACATGGATGATCAACCCAACACCAGTCAACCTAGACTTGCAAGTGTACCATAAAGCAACTTCTCCAACCAACGCTTACCGACAGGAGTTCCTAAGACCACTTGAGGAAGAATATTAAGACCACCGCCATGTACATATTGAAGGCTCCAAAAGCGCGGACGGAGTGGGAGCCGCTGTTGTGTGCGGGGACATCCCACGTGCGGCCACCCTTCCACAAAAGGCCTCCGTGTTCTCTACGGAGCTCCACGCACTCGAACTAGCCATCTCTATTACAAAGGCAGATCGCTTCCTCAAATACATCGTAATCTCAGACAGTCTGAGTGTTCACTCAGCTCAAAACATTGCACTACGAACATCCAATTCTACGTAAAATGCAGCACGATCTCTTTGTGACGTCCGAGACGGGTCAGGCGATCGAATTCTGCTGGATCTCCGGGCACGTGGGAATAAGAAGAAATGAGCTTGCGGACTCGCTTGCTAAACTGGCGTCTACTCAACCAGAACACTTTTCCCAACATTTTCCGGGACTGGTTCCCTATCATCAACTCCCATATAACGTCCCGATGGAATGAAATGCGGCAACGGAGTGATCATAAAATGCTTTCAGTCAAACCCTCAGTCGGAGATAGGGAAACCAAGTTCACCAACAGAAAAGACCAAGTGTTCATCAACCGCTTGTGCACCTGACAAACGTGGATAACTCTCAACCACCTGATGGATGTCGACATGTGACCAAATGCACCATCTTGCCCCTGTTGCCACCAGGTGGCTACCAGCGTGAAACACTTACTGAATGATTGCAACGCACTCACAGCAGCCCGACGAGCTTTCTTAAATCCTCCGTGCAACCTACAAAGACTACTCACTGACCCAGCCTACCGGAAAAAGCTTATCGCTTTCGGAAACATACCGGACTATACGAAACTGTCAAAACCCCAAACACCTGTGCAAGTGAAGTGGTCTCTCCACCCCATTACGCACAGAGATTACAATACATTTACGTGGATAGGCGTTAATTCTTTACGCTCTTTTATGCGCCAGAACGCGAATATGCCTCAATCAAAATATGTACTTGGTTTCACCCTGACAAGACTAATCTTTTCGAACGCGAGGCCGTGCGAATTTACCTGAACCAGTGACGGTCGCGCCCTACCAGGGAGCCTATTATGACTCACGTTGAGGCTTCGGTGGAAATGTGTCTCAGATCAATTCAAATTGAGATGATGAACCCGCAGCTCTCCAGTGACGAACCATGTCGTGCATTCACTGTTCGAAGATGTCAATCCAGGTCAGAGTGTCCTAACCACTCTGAGAAATACCTGCATCACGGTCAGCTGGTCCCCTTCTTTAATCAGTAACTTGATTACAGACGTTGCGGCCAAGTTCCTGTAAACAGACGGCCGACCGGTGCCGCAGCACACACACAACAAAAGAAACATTCCACACGCGGTGCAATGCGTTAACTGCCACCAGCCCATAACATCAATACAGATATTAACAACAACACCGTTCCCCCCGCACCAACACCTGACGCCTCTCCGCTTCTGGGGCCCCTCTCCTGTTTGTCCAGCGACCTAGCTGACGGCGGCTCCTCTACCCGAAGCACCTCTTATCTTGCCCAGGCTCCGCGTTCCACACCAGTCCTTCCACCGCCTCAGCACAGCAACCCCGAGCCAATGCCAACCACCTAAACATATTACAAATGAACACAAACGGCGTTGGTGGGAAACGAGTCGAACTGAAACATTTCTTACACAAACACCACATCGCCGTACTCCAGGAAACAAAACTTAAACAACACTCCAAACACCAAATGTTCCTGGATACACAACACTCCGCCACGCCCGTCCTAACAACGACGGTGGTGGTGGACCCATTACACTAGTAGCTACGTAAAAATCTCCACTTTACCAACACAACCGCTTTTACCATCGCACAACTTCCCCCTGACCACATTCTGGAACTACAAACACTACACATACGAATTCACAAAAAAAATATTCAGATACAGACACTAGGCCGCATCCCCCAGAAAGGGGGTGGCCGACGGCAAGGCGCACCTCACACCCTCATACGCTGACAATCACACAACTTAGCCCTTTTGTGCTAAAGGGTCCGGCCGGTAGCCCCTCAACTTACACTGTGGGTCACGAGTGCAGTCCGAGGATCCGTCGTCAGCAGCAGGGCCCGACAGTTCTCACTAGTTTACCCCCGCCGCGTCATAATGGCCGGGTCCCCCCCACCCACGACCATCCCGACAGCGGGATGCCAAGGGCGGGTAAGCACATCAGAGCAGCGTCAAAATCAACCATTCACAACCATTCTCCACTCACGCCTGTTCATTGCACGCTCTCTCGCCACCTCCACATTCATGTCTCTCCTTCCCAACGCCTGCTTCAGACCATCCATCCACCCAAATTTCGGTCTACCTCTAGGCCTGCAACCAC
>SDVV010045685.1:0-10045 GCA_016164225.1 Gammarus roeselii
CAGAGGGGCCTCTATAGGGTCCCACAGTTTCTCAAAAGGCTCCCAAAGGGTCTCAAGGGTGTCCCAAAGGGCCCCAGAAGGATCCAAGTGGACCACCCCAAATCCACCTGGTCTCCCAAGTCCCCCGGGTTCCCGAAACCCCGGGTCCTCGAGTCCCGCGGATCCCACGAGTACCTCCTCTCCCTGGGTCACCTTGTCTCAACCAGCCTCGATGCATATAATAAAAATAACCAATGCAAAATTTATCACCATGAAAAAAGGGCAGAGAAAAATAATAGAGCCCAAGCAAGAAGAAATAATAAAATACTAAAATAAAGTGTTAATGATCTATAAAATGAATAATCATCCATCCACCCCAATCATAGCGTCTTTATTCTGAACGTCATGTCGCGTCCATATCGGGACCGAATTTCAGGAATGTTACTGAGTGTGTCAATTTGACCTTCTGCAGCGGGTATCCACGACTGTAATGTGGTATCGCCGTGTGAGCTTGATCAGACACAAGATACAGTAACTAGATTGACTTCGTATACTAGGTGTGTTGTGAAGTGTTAGGGCTTCTAGTCAGGTCGGGATGCGTAGCTAATGTTGGCCGAAGGGTGGCAACATACTTCAATATATTCACGTCGGTAAAGGACAAAAAGGCATCTCAGCACGCTGGTCACACACAGCATTTCTCTACTACTTCGTCCCACTGGAGCTTTCGAAGAGATATGAGCCTCAACATGAGTCATAAGACTTTTCGAAGAGAGTATGTGCCAACTCCTCCGCAGAACTGGATTTAGGTGTGTAATCAGAATGGTGGTTAGACTCGTTTTCTTAGTGATTATTGAACCAATGCTTCAATCAACTAGTTACGTTGCGTATTTCGTTCCTGCCTCCACACATCTTCTTTGGGTGGGTAATTTGAAGATATTTAGAAAGTTTATACCCTTTGTTGGACAAGGAGCGATTCAATGAAGACTATTATTTAGGGGCTCCTCTCAATCGAAGCTCTGGCTTATGCATTTGCGAGCCCACCCGTAACCCAGCTATTCCATCGCAACACCGAACAGAGTTAAGTGTTCGTAGCGCATCACCCATCACCAGAAAATAATTCAAACTTTACCAAACACCAGATTATTCCAACTCAATACCAAACACCAGAAGAGGATCAAACTCCTTGCCCAACACCAGAATATTTTTTTTGTCTGACAAGCCTTTAATACCCATTCCATAGCATCCAGAAATAATCGACCCGAAAAAAAATTGCGTCATATCACTGGCCCGTCAATAATTATTCCATTGCATCGACTCCCCCGAAAATAGTTGCATCGTATCACCGGATCCATGAAATACACAGTGTATCATTGACCGACAAATTGAGTTTCTTATTTTCCATCAAGAAGTTGGCACGTTTCTTTCCAGATAAAAATTCATTCAGTTTCACTGGCATTTTAGGGGCCATGACGGAATGTATCAAATTTGTAATTTTTTTTTTCTTCAATATTCACGATCAGTCATGCAGCAGCATCAGCGGCCCGAACGAAGTGACATTTCTACCGGAGAATAAGTTTGTTTTACTATTATTATTTTTATTGAAAATCCATTCACACATATAACGTTCACGACAGTAAATTAACAAATAAGGATTTGCACCCACTGACTAAGAGGAATTTTTCACGGCACGCAGACACATTCAATGATGATGGCGGTGAATACAATGAAGTGAGAGCGTGCGACACTTGCTGATTCAACAGAACAAAAAATAATCTGGATCAACAATTTCACACGCGCCCATTATAGGCTCAGTTCAGACACACGGGAGCTGCAACAGGCATATGATAAATTTAGGGTCTATCCTACAGGCTTCTCGTCGAGCAGCTCTAGGACCACGACACGCGCCCATCACTCAAATCTATCACTAGATAATTGCTGTTATTCATGTTAAATATACAGTACTTATATAAACAGCAGCCTTATCAACAAAACAATGCCTCCGATCTTACCCTATGACTAATGGAAATTTAGTACATCATTGAGGGCTAGTGATTGAGATTATCATGGGATTTTGATTAAGGAGCATGTACAATATCGACTGGAGCACATGTAGTGAAGTCAAGGTACAAATTTGGGTATTTCAGCCGAAATCAAATTTAAAAACCGCACACCATGAATATTTTAAACGTAGGTACAGCGCCGAACAGCGTTCCGTGAAAATAACAATCAAAAGTTCATCACCAACCCTTGTGATTTATCATGGGTGGCTTGTCTAACAGTATACTGAACTTAGAGTTCGTCGTGGTCCGGTTCACTGTCATCAATATCATTCATGTCCAAATCAATATCATCATCATCCTCGTTGTCGTCTTCATCGTCCTTGTCTTCATCATCAGCTGACGCTTTAGCCTCAGCCTCCGCCTTCTTTCTCTCCGCATCATCCTGAGAGTCCTTCATCTTCTTCTCGCCGTCCTTGATGGCGCCCCAAGTCTCGTCACCAATCTTCTTTGCTTCTTCAATGTCGTCGGTAATCAGGAAGTTGTCGAAGATGGTACCCGACTTGACCTGCCACAAATCAAGACCAACAGCGCAGATTTCGTCCCTCTTGTACAGAGAATCGTCAGCAGCGTACTCAGGGTTAGCGACCATGGGGTGGATCCAGGCGCCTTTGTAGTCGGGGTTGTCAATCTGCTTGGGTTTCCACTCTCCCTTGTAATCAGGGTTGTCGATCATAGGTGGCTCCCACTCTCCGTCCATCTCATCGTCCCAGTCCTCAGGCTTGGTGGCGTCAGGGTCGGCGATATGCTCGGGTTGGTCCCAGTCCTCGGGCTTTGTGTCGTCGGGATCGGGGATGGTAGCGCGATCATCCCAGTCCTCTGGCTTCTTGGCCTCAGGGTCCTTGATCTCCTTGGCTGGGAGGAAGTCCCAGTCAGCTTCCAAATCACCCGACTCGACTTTCTCATTGTCGATTTTGACTTCATAAGTGTTATCGGGGTTAACGATCAAGGTGTAGAGGTGAGAGAAAACGTCGTCCTTGCAGCGGATCTCTTTCTTGATGAGGTGATTCTGACCCTTGTAGCTGAAGATAACGTGGACTCGCTTAGTGCCCGGGCCGCAGATGTCGGGCCCTGAGGAACAAATAAAAATAACAGATGCCGTCAAGGTTGCACGATGCGTCCACGATAGTAGCAAATTCATATGTGCTAATCCATTGTAAATATGTATTGGTGCCGATATTACTAACCAACTCAATTCAATTCACAACTATGAATTGTTAAGAAATCGGAGCACAAAAAGAATATTCTTATGTTATCATTGTTAGGCGGCAGTAATCGTTGACCGAGAGATACCTCAAAATGCACCAAAAAAAGCGATTCGGACACATCAAAATAAAAATGACACCACCAGGTGGTATTCAAATTGAAGTTCTGTTTGTAGAAGGTTGCATGTATTATGTATATCTTCAAAACTAATCTTTCCCCGACACTTTCTTACCCAGACACTCTTATGTCTGCTTTGAGAAATGTGTAACTCCTATTCAAATTACGCGAGTTCCCATCTGATCCACACATCACCCGAATAAGAGGCAAAACCCATCGTGAAAATAAAACACAGGGCCCCGTCACTGTCAGCGTTGAGTGTCGGAAAGGTTAAGTTACAGATGGTAAGACGGGGTACATGAATGCCGTAATTGTCTCGTGCAACTTTGAAATATGGCACAAAGTAACGACCAATCTTCACTGTGATGAACAGCAGATTGACTTACCAAAAATTATTCAGCATACAGAACATGTGATTAGCTCATCACTCAATAAATTAAGGGACTGAAGAAACTAAATTGAGTATTGCATAATCCCTTACCGAACATGATGAGGTAAGGGGAGTCTCCATGCATGTCTTTCTGATCGAGAGAGCAGTCGAACACCTTCAGGTAGCCACCACCACAATCTATGTTCTGCTCGTGCTTTACACTGAATTGGATCACGAGAGGCTTGGCTTCATTGCTGAAGGGCTCAAACTTGCTGGACAATCCATAGAAACGGGCATCCTGCAATAGAAAAAAATCAAGTTAAAAACACACCCTCCCGCATGAAACTAATATCATGAATTCCAGCATCTTAAGTTTCAATCAACTGGAAGGGTTCGACAACAATGGAACTTCAACGCTTCTCAAATATATTATAACTTTACTATCAGACTGCATTAGACTACTTTAAACGTCCTGTGCTGTCTGATAGACAAATAAGCCTGAAGTGTTGCCACGAATACCTGACAGGAGCAAATTCTTTTAGTTTAACACAGTCCTTTAGAACAAAGTTTAAAAATTAGCACCAGGCCATATTTTCTCTTACGAGATCAAATCTGACCAGACGCAGTTCATAGTTTAGTAATGCAACTTTCTAGTGTCTAGAGGAGTGCCATTTGAGCGCTGGCCTGATTGCAAGATTATTCATCACCAATAAGTATGTTGTAGCATACAATTCTGATGTCCAATTAGATTAGGTTGACGGGCATTCTGCCTGATTAGATAAGGTTACTATCATCACCTCTGCAGTTCAGCCGGCGGCCTTTGGTGCACCCTCGTAGGCCGTAAGTTCATCGACTGAGGCACATTTGCACTACTGAGTGCGTAAACAGTTATATTTCCACTTTGCTTGCAGTGCTTTCTTCTTCTATGACGTAAATGGAGGATTTATGTGTCATTCTCAGAGTAAAACTTCCATGTCATTTGATCAGTTTACTGAAGTACCCCAAGTGGTGGACGAATTACTGTGCCTACACAATCTTGCATAGTTTCGTACACGCTTGCAGTCTTACCGAAAGCAGTAAAGGAGGGCGAGTGAGTGTAAGCTCTGTAGAGTAGAAGATGCCGCACACTCTTATCAAATGCTTCACACAGATAGCCGCCTGGTGGTGCGAATGGTCGCATGCCTGCGTCCATTAGACGGTAGAGAGTAAGTGATTCACGAGTGTATGCACAAGCGGTTGATGAAGATTCGATCATAATAATTGGAGCGTCCAGTAGATGGTCGAGTTATCTATGTGTTTTATGCACAAGCGGTTGATTTATCTCCTCTCATAGGAAAATTTGCTTTCCCTATTTCCAACAGAGGGTTTGACAGAGCATTTCCTGCCCGCTTTGTAGCACCATTGTGTTACAATGGAAAGAGGCGGTAGTTGGTGATGGTGTGTTGTGATGAAAATTTTGAGTGGGTGGACGGACGGTAATGTAGTTGTAGCGGCGTAAAGTGCGGCGAGTGTATTGTTAAATTTCGATCAGTGTTAGGGCGCTCTGATTGCCCGAAATTGCTTATTTACCTTATTTTGGTTTCAAAGTGATAGATAATTCTAGTGCGCATCACCCTGCAGATAAAATATTGGTTTGTGTGAGGTAGCGTCGCACACCGCTGCAGCTCGAACTCCGGGGACATTTTTGTAGCCGTCTAGAGTTCGTGTACAAATATATACATGGTGTATATCTGAGTTTTCTTCCTCGATCTGTCTCAAGAATTCTTGGCGGTAGATATTGGGTCAAGTAGTTGCTATGGGGTTTATTTGATAGTAAGTTGACTACAGTTGGTTGGTCATTCAAGCAGGCATGACAATTTTGGAGAATTCGGCACGATTGCCGAGCTGCGGCTAAGCTTGACGAGTGATATTCCTTTAAGCGATGGCGTTGTTTGCAGCAGTCGAAAAGGTGTCCATAATCATTTCAGTGGCAGGATTGTTAATAACCGAGGTCTAGATGAACGTAGATCTGTTCTGTGTTACCCGATGCCATGAATGTTACACAGGCAACCACGCGCGACCCAGAAAACGTTATGTTGCCCAAATTTTTGAACGCTGAGGCTATCTGTTGCATTGGTCATCTGCATATACCAACTAGGAGAGCGTTGTGTAGCTCTACAGTTGGTTTCATGTATAGACCAGAAACGAGAGTAAAATGAATGAATTCAGATAGTCGAGGCCTGCAGAGCCTTTTGAGGTAGCCAGCGTTGCGAGTTAATCATCCTTTTCTAGAGGATGCTGAAAAGAGCAAAGAGGCGGTAGTTACGATGGTCGTTGTGACATTGAATGGGTTCGAGTACAGAAATGATTACCGACTCGCGAAGAGGTGAGGGAAAAATAAGTTTGAATACTTTCACCAAGTCCTCAAGGGCACCTTTATGGAGATGATAGATCATTAGATATGCACCTGGCCCAGCTTAGATAAAGATACACGAGAATGGGTATGGCAGGACTATTGTGCAGATTGTGGATAGAGAACGGCCAATTAATGGATTCTCCGTTTGTGGAAGGTAAAATAAATATATTCTCGTTCTCTACAGGTCATGCCTGACACCAGTCGTGTAACTTCTTGATCGGGATGATGTCTGGCATGTTTGTCGGTTTGTTCCGCATTGGAAAAATAAAAGGAAGCCAACTGTCAGTGAATGGATTTGGATTTCCGCATTAAAAGAATAAATGGTCGCTACCAGTGTCTGAACGAATACGGACATATAATTCGGGGCGCCCCTGGATTGGATATGTCCGATTGTTTTTCCCGCGCTTAGTATGAGGAGGAGTTGCGATTGACTGCGTCGTCTGATAGGATTCATCTTCACTTTTTCTCAAGGTTTGTGTAACAGAATTCTGTGGATGCCTTTCCCTGCCATCTAAAAAGGTGCATGCAGCCCTGACGTCATTTTTCAACATTTCTGCAACCTCTTGGCATCACAGCGGTTTTGGAAATAAATCTTTGCTCTAGGGCATCGACCAAGAAAGGCCTGCAGCGGAAGCATTCCGAAACATGCCACATTGGTGGCTGTTGAGGCCACGCATTTGTGTCGACTGTTCCTCCAACATGGCTTCATCGCTGAATTAAGTTCTTGTGCAGTAGAATAGTTAGGTGGATTGGAGAAAAGCCATGATGGCTGAGTTATGATCACTCGTGTGATGAAGGCAGTACATCCCAAACGAGTTCGGTGTCGAAGTACTGGAGCAGTACATCCCAAACGAGTTCAGGTACCTAAGTGCTGGAGCATATAGGCAAGTCTATGCCAGTTGAGTTTGAAGGAGAATTATGCAGTTTACCAAATGTGTTATGACTTCCCTGGAGTCATATCACATCCCCACATGTTTACCAAAGTCTCCAAGAAGGAGTACAGAAGTTTTTTTTTTGAGAAACAGCTTGGTCAACAATGCTATCGATTATCAGTGACGAGCAGATTAATGCCGGGGGTTGCAAGTCTTGTAATGCCTGCAAGTCACAGCGATTGCTCCGAGTCTTGTCAGAGGAGGAGGAGGAATGAGGTACGCTTTGGTGAATCTGCAGGACCCCTCCACCGTGATGAGTCACATTGTGGTGGCCTTCACGGCGGTGTCTGACGCATTGGGGAATTGTGAAGTTTGCAGCCTCCGAGTTTGATCTTTTAGAGACGTATCGTCAGCTGACTAAGGGTGGAAATGATGTAGCAACAATCCCTTGTGTTCTTGTAATTTAAGGATTTCTATTTCGTCCATGTGACTTTCCCGTGGGATAGTCGATTTCTTTGTATTGAATGCAACGGAATCAAGTCATGTGGGCATCACTGGTCGTCGTATCGTCCGTCATGATTGACTAGGGAACAGTGTAAACTTCATCTTCCGTGGCGATTTTTTTGGCGTGTGCCCGTATATCCGGCATTTTATTGCAACGCACTGGACGTTTGACAGCAGGGATACCTTTGTTTTAGAAGCTGTGATGTCCGCGATTTTTATTTTTTAAACTCAGTCCTCGGTCAAGAACATGTCGGCTTGCACCCAATTATGCTGGTGAAATCGGGAAATTAGTTCCTTGTTGTTTTCGGAGTTCTGTTGGAATGGATTAAAGGTGAAGAATTATCGAGGTTGACATCGCAGGTGGAAATGCTTACCCGTGTGACTTTTTTGGGATAGTCTGATCTCCATGCAACCGTTGCAACACAATCCTCGTGTTGCGCGAAGGTTATCAATTTGACTGGAGACTGCGGTGGTTTTCAGTTGCTTCCACGGAAAGAAGTCACTGTATAGAGTACCTGACAGTTCACACAAGCTCGCTGCGAAATTCATGACGCGATCTTCAGAGAGGCAATCCAGGAGTGTCTGACGGTGGAAACATCTTTGAAGAGCCTGGAGTTGGTGTTCATTTGGTTACTCTGTTATGCATGTACACTCCAGGGTGGTTCCTTGCCAACCTCCCATTGGGTATATTCCTTCCCATCATTAGGCACGGGCATCTTTTGCCAGGGGTCTGGGTGGCAGATGGTGGAATCTCCTCCGGGTAGTCGACTTGCTTCTGACACCTGTCCCAATTTGGGTGGCTTCTTTCAGCCCAGCGTCGACATTTGTTTCAACCAAATAAATATAGAACTAATGTGCAGTTCAAGTTCCAGCACAAACTAATGAACAACTTGTAAATAGTCCAACCAACAAAAACACTTGTAAGTTGTACAGGAATGCAAAACTACTTAAACTCCCGTCTGATTCATAAATAGCTGCCGGCCATTACTTTTTTTTCATATGTGAAATTCTAACAGACGAATCTTTTTACCTTCGACCAGATTAAAGTTTGTGATCTGCACAGCTTATCCATGACCATTGTATTATCCTTGACCAGGAACTGGATTGGGATATAACTAGCTGAGAGTGGTTTTAAGTATTTACAATGCTTCGAACAATTTTTACCAAGGGCAATTATGGTGCTCATCTCAAGTCTACAATAGACCAACATACATCTTGGGAGCCGGTGTCCCAAGATGTTTGTCATCATTTCGCTGAAGCAGTGGTGCTGTGGTTAGTCACTAATAAGAGCCAAACATGAAAATGCAGTAGGCAATATGAAGGTCAAGAACTGATGCCTATTTTACCAAATGCAACACTTCCTCGATAACAATTGGTATTTTCATCTTGAAGGAGGCTGTCTATTTATATGGTTAAAAACTGCACAACTGAAAAAAACATCAACACAGTATACATAAAATATGTTCAAAAGTTAGTTTCTAGAAAGATGTAGCGTGCATGATATATGGTATTTGGATATGGCTGGTCAACAGACTTTACAAGCATGGCAGTGCCAGAACATTACTTGAAGATTGTAATTATCACTTTCATATTTTTCAAACCTTTGTCGAAGTCAACATAGTTTCCCTTGTAGTTATATGGATACAGAGATGTTCAATCAAAGGATACATTTTCGTGTATGTGTATGTTTATAATGATGGGCTTTAGGTTGAAGCAATTATGGAAAATAGCTATTTAGAAATCCATAAATTCAACATATATTAACTGACAAATTCTGAACAAGGAAATATACTAAGCTACTTCAAACACATAAGTGGTCACTGTATGCTATTTGTGTAATCCTGTAGTTGTACTCAAGATGATTCAAACCTTGTCTGTTCAGATATCAAAATTCGAATTTTAGCCAATTGAACCTGGCAAACCCTGTTTGTTCTCAATGTGGGCTTACGTTTATATAATTTTACATTGGCAAATCCCAAATAACAGTGAAATGTCAATGGCTGTAACAAGAAATACGAACAAATGTTGTATCAGTTATTCATTTAGTCTAGCAATGTTTCTCAAATTCTTGAAAGTAACACAGGGTTCATTCCTAAATACACCATTTCAATATGCAAAACTATAACATGAATGTCACAATTCATCTTATAGCATGGGCGCTGGTTTGTACGTTATGGAGCAATGCTGAGCAAAGATGAATAATGTAAGCGATGGCGCTACGAGCAAAATGAGTGAACAGACGGCACGCCCAGCATCAGGCTTGAACAGACGGCACGCCGAGCAACACTGGAGCACAGATGGCACTAGGAGCAACACGAGTGAACAGACGGCACCATGACAACACGAGTGAACAGACGGCACCATGACAACACGAGTGAACAGACGGCACACGGTACTATGACAACACGAGCGAACAGACGGCACCAAGGCAACGCGAGTGGACAGACGGCATTTTTGAGCAACGCGAGTGGACAGACGGCATTTTTGAGCAACGCGAGTGGACAGACGGCATTTTTGAGCAACGCGAGTGGACAGACGGCATTTT
>SDVV010045686.1:0-10045 GCA_016164225.1 Gammarus roeselii
AAGCAGGCGTTGGGAAGGAGAGACATGAATGTGGACGTGGCGAGAGAGCGTGCAATGAACAGGCGTGAGTGGTTGATTTTGACGCTGCTCTGATGTGCTTTCTCGCCCTTGGCACCCCGCTGTCGGGATGGTCGTGGGTGGGGGGGGCCCGGCTATTATGACGCGGCGGGGGTAAACCAGTGAAAACTGTCGGGCCCTGCTGCTGACGACGGATCCTCGGACTGCACTCGTGACCCAGAGTGTATGTTGAGGGGGTACCGACCGGACACTTTAGCACAAAAGGGCTAAGTTGTGTGAGTGTGAGCATAGGAGGGTGTGAGGGCGCCTTGCCGTCGGGCACCCCCCTTTCTGGGGGATGCGGCCTAGTGTCTGTATCTGTATCTGTAAGCCCATAAATGCCGTGAATAAAAAAGGCTACCATGTGACAGCTGCGCTGTAACTCGCTATATAAGCGTAAAATCTCCAAAGAACAAAAAAAAAATCATACTCTTTCCTGTTTGTCGATCTCACCTTTTCAATTATTAAATATTGCAGACCATCCTTAGATTAATGTAAAAAACTTTCCCTTGGTTAATTTCACAAGACGTCCCACTCCATTCGTTACTTAACTTCTTAAGTTGGCTTTCGCAACTCAACGAATGAAATTCGTGCCTAAACATATCTCTAATTCTTAGAAGTATGCAATTCATTGTTAAGTGCGTAGGTAAACACGCTGTTAGTAGAGGGCGTATACGCGCTATGCAAGGAGGAGCTTCGTCCAGCCTTGCCTCCTGGAAGGGAACTCGCAATCTGTAGTCCACAATCCTCAGTTCAGTAGTGAAGTGACCGTGTCAGAGAGAGGTGTGCTGCAGTTGGTGTCAAGCAACCATCACTGACTCAGCCTGACGAACACCTCTTGAGTGTTTCACCACGATCGATGAGCTATCATACAGTGAGAAATTAGTATAAAACATTTCAAATGATAGGAAACAATTATTCCTGTTAAACATAATATTGTAAATATGTTTGACAGAGTTTAATTACCAATGAGTTTTGGTGCTATATTTTTATTATACTAAGCGAAAAGTATGTATAGGACGTTTCTGCTAAGCACATGCCATTTTAGCTGTTTACTGTGGAATAAACGGTCAAACACTTGGGATCCAGTTAGTGGAGCAGCACAAGCGTTACGCAGCAATCGGTGTGCGAAGGTGACAGTGTAGCTCGTGTGAAATGATAGTCTGGAATCAGTGAAATTTTAGCATCGTTTGTTGCGCTCCCTCTCGAGAGGGGCGGCGGGCCCTTGTTATGGCCGTATCCGCCACAACAACCCAAGGACGACTTCACAGGTATGCTCTCAACCCTACAATGTCGGGTCTTTTGCTCGAGGCTGGAGTGGCTGCTCTTTTGGGGGATTTTGTTCCTGAAAACAATGAACGGAAGCTCTGGTACATTTTTTGTTGTATGTGTGTTTTCATCTGACGCCAGCATTTTGTCGTATTCGTATTTTTCTTGACACAAATATTTATCTGCTTCAGTTGTGTTCGGAAAAAACGTGTTTATTTTAAATCTTACAAATATTTTCACCTACATATTTTTTTACCGACACGGAATGACAAGGACATTAAAAAAATGCCCGATTATCCAATTAAAGAAACGTCCAAGTGTCCTGCACGTTCTATTTCACATTGTCCTCAGACATGCCTTGATCTTTGTTGCAGTTCCCGTATGGCAATACATGGCGACTGTCTTAGAAAATTCATTAAAGTTGACAATACGTCTAATATATACTCTGAGCTAGTGGCTGAGATCCATTTGTGTGATGTTTCCTTAGTTCACCGTGGATGTTTCCATGCTCACTGAGAACTTGTGTAAGTTCACATCCGGAGCGACCACTCAAAAATTGCGAGCCCCGATTTGCTAGCGGCGGCTGAACGGATCAGGTGGTACATAAACATACCATTCCGATAACCTCGCATTTCCGAACTCCAATATGCATGTAATATATAATACTACCTCTAAAAGAACGCCGTATCTTTGGTGTTCCGAGTTCATCCTCACATTAGCGTTGCTGAACCTCTATTTTTAGGGTGCACGAAAATGAGACAGTGCGGCATTACAAAGCGCCCTTTTTACCCCAAATATGTCCAGCATAAGGCGACTTGAATTCGATGTGTTCGGTGACACGTGGAGCCATAAAAAAATGATACGCCCCAGCAACGCTTCGTGCTGGGATGGGCGCTTTGACGATGGAACTCTGCCAAATGGACCACATGATGGCAGGGGCAGACCATCATCCTATCAAGATTTTAAAATATCACATTCACGCATGTGGTTTGAAAGCGGAATTTTCGTTTATCTGAACATAGACGTTGGTCACGCGCCTGGGCTGAAACTTGACGACGAAATGACCCTTTGTCTGGTATGTAGCCTAATGATGAATCAATAGTTTCAAACGTGATATTCGTTGTATCGGTAAATAGTTGCATACATCACAATCTGCTGGAAAATAAAACATTACGTAATTTTGGATTGTTTACAAACGAATCATACGAAGCAGTAAAATAACTCTCTTGCCCAACACTGAATTATTTGACCTCGTATCCTGCACACGCAGCTGTGCCTGGTAAAGTGCAGGCCTCTTCCCGTCGAAATATTGGGATTTTTTTCCTTAGAACGCCTCCGCGGAACCACCAGGATCCAGCATCGATACTTAAGATGTCGTTATGCGCAATGCCAACTACTTTAAGAGAAGTTGGTATCACATGCCAACAAATGATGTTCCAAAAGTTGTGTTCCTGTGTGGTAGTACTCAGTTATCTTTGATATATGTGTGAGATATGGTGTTTATTAGAAACATTTAGTGATATTCTTTTGCTTCATGTATCGCAATAACAAAATGTTAGTTAATAAACATGCGAGGAAGAGGAAGTTAAGTACTGGTACAGATATTCACAGATACAGACGCAAGACTGAGTTCCACCGAAAGGAGGTGGCTGACGCATACCTCACGTCACCCTCCTCTCATCCACTCACGCTAATAGGAAAACTTAGGATCCAGCCAGGACTCAGCAACACACTTTGGGTCACAAGTGTGGTACAAAATCAGGGTCAGCAGCAGGGCGGACAACATTTACTGGCTTACGCCTGCTGTGTCGTGATTGCCGAGTTCTCCCGCCCACGTCCATCCCGTGTCTCAACGAGACGCCAAGGGAGGGGAAGCATATCAGCGTCACGTCAAATCTCGTCTATTTACAGTAATTCTCCACATTCGCCGATCCCAAGACCGCTCTCTTGCTACCTCTTTCCGGATGTCTCTTTTCCCTAGAGCTTGCGTCATGCCATCTAACCGCCCAAACTTCGGTCTACCTCTTGGCCTACGTCCTCTAGCCTCCACTTTTATCACCGTTTTCACCAATCTCCCATTATCCATTCATATCAGTTTCCGAACCACGTCGGAACACGTGAACCTACTTTCTTCTCCAACTATTTTACCATCCCCGTTCTAAGTTGACCAATGTCATTACTTATCCTATCCCTCTTTGCTACTCCGGTCATACAATTGAACCATTTAATATCGAAAACATTCACCTTCTTTTCTCTTCCCACGTCTCGGCAACGTAGATCACAGTTGGGAGTACTACCCCCTCATGCCACATGTTCTACAGTTTATTACACTCTTCAGTGTACCCAATAGTTTACACCGGTCCTTCACTCCAGATTTCACTTTCGTTTAAACCTGTCCAGTACTTAAAACACCGAGCTCCTTCAATAACTCTCTATTGAAGCGGACACTCATTCCGCTCGCAGTGTGAATCCTTGATCATCTCATTACTTTAAAGTCTCATCAAGTCGCAGCTTCCTGCTCTTACACATTTTACCAAACTCCAACACAACTTCTGCGAATCTGCCCGAAGTGCCGCATGATCCACAATCAGTAACTGGCTCAACTGACAGTTGCTGCTCATAGGCTCCGAACAACTCTGAAGCCTCGATCCAAAGCAGCCATCCATATAAGAATCGAACAACCAGATAGACATTGCGTAACCTTGTCCCAGTCGTACTTTCAATAGGCACCAAACACTCACCTCAATCGTTTCCATTCACCTCGATCGCTTCTTACTATATGACACATGCTCTGTAGCCAACAGCCCATTTCATACAAAGGCAAAACCCTCTGCAATGCCTCCCTGCCTCTACACGAAGGCCCAGAGCATGAGCTTTCCCTTTGAAAAGCACTTCTGACAGAATTGTCTCGCTGCAAAAAGTTGAGCTGTACTCTGTCTACTAATCTTAGAGCAACACAGTTCCTTGCCAATCGCAGCATCTGTACTGTTTATAATCCCCTTGATTAATACTCTTCCGAACAACAAACTCCACACACTTCAAACAAATATCGCATGAGCACAATGCAATCACTGCGCCACTCAATCGGCACCACACCGTACATCAGAGTCCCACTCTACTCCCTCACCATACGCTTCACCTCTTCTCTCTCCTTTCTATAGTTGTCAGAGGCAACCAGCGAACTTTCCTGCAGCAAATCTTCAAAAGCTGTTTTCTTATGCTGCACCACTGCCATTTTAATCCAATCGTTCTACGACTCGCAGCACCCCCCCAACACACATTTTCCACACATCTCCCCACCGCATCTCTGAACATCTCCCACGCGTCCTCAACATTCCCTAGGCCTCGTCCTCCCTTCCACAATGTCATATTCCTCCTTTACCGCCTGCTGGAACTCCTCATCTCTGCTTGCCACATTACTCCTCTTCCTCCTACTAACATACCAGATCCTCTCCACTGTCGTTTCTATCTGGAACGGAATACCTTCTTACCACGTTCTTCGCCACTGTTTTCAACTCTCCCATTTAGGTCCCCTGGTTCCACCACGTTTAATGGCCTTTAAAAACCCTCAAAACACTCACACAGATTAATACAAAACTACCCTCACTGCTCCTCACTCCTTGCACCACCTCATCCGTAAGTACTCACAAACAAAAATGTATCTAAACCTAACTTAACCTTCACCATCATCAATCAAGAGAACACTTCCTTCAACTCCTTAACGCTATAAGCCAAAAGATCACTCCATAAGAACACCACACCTACTAATGCCAGTCTTCGTAGTCGCCCGACTTTCTTCCACTTACCACACCAAACTCACATTCGCACCTACCTTACAACTTTGTCTCACTCAGCGCCAACACATCAGACTCCCTCCTCACAAACATCTCGACAATCTCTCTCCTCTTTGTTTCATCTTTACTACATCCACTCTCATTTAGCGACCCTAACCATGGGATGCGGAGAGGTGTTGGCCACTTAGAGGGTAGAAATTACAGAGGAGAGGATCTCCAGCCCCCTCGCTTCGCTACTATTTGTAGCATCTTACAATATGTAAAAAGTACGGTAGCAAAGCACATGAAGAGGAACGGTATTTACTCTCGCTGCTGTCTCGCATGGTCTATAACCTCAATATAAACATCATGCAATGGCTATATTCGGCACTTGCTATTGAATCAACAAGAAAATGTTAATACCTAACATTCATTGAAATTCAAAGTTATTTCAGAACTCCTTCTCCATTAAATTTTTAAACGATCCCATCATCTCCATCAGGAAAGCGCTGCCGGTCACACGTCGCTTGCTGCAGGTTTGCCTGCTCGCCCAGCTTCTCTCCTGCGTCACCTCCGCCAGCCTAAGACCCCACTCCCGCCTACTGGGGGGATCGCTGGACGCCGTGGTGGGCACGGGGCTGCTGACGGGCCTAGCGGAGGCCAGCGCCGCTCGACGGGCATCCGTGGCTCTACAGGAATTAGGTTACGAGCCCCTGGCGCCGCCGATGATCAAGGTCCTACTGCACGGCACGCAGGCTCGGTGCAATGACAACTCCCAGGCTGGGTAAGTGGGGGTGGGAAGAGCGTTGGAACGAGTGGCCTTGTGTAGCATTATAAAGCGAAGAATATCTAGACAAACTAGTCTAAATTTACAAGATAGTGTACTGACAAAACATATACACTGAAATGTTTATCTATTACCCCTGAATCAGGGGTAATAGATTCAGGGGTAATAGATACACTGCGCTACAGCGTGATACGGGTAACCTATTTTACAGTGTATCACGCAGTGTATCGTATCACGCAGCGCTACAGCGTGATACGGGTAACCTATTTTACAGTGTATCACGCAGTGTATCGTATCAGGCAGCGCTACAGCGTGATACGGGTAACCTATTTTACAGTGTACCACGCAGTGTATCGTATCAGGCAGCGCTACAGCGTGATACGGGTAACCTATTTTACAGTGTATCACGCAGTGTATCGTATCAGGCAGCGCTACAGCGTGATACGGGTAACCTATTTTACAGTGAATCACGCAGTGTATCGTATCAGGCCTACAGCGTGATACGGGTAACCAATTTTACAGTGTATCACGCAGTGTATCGTATCAGGTAGCGCTACAGCGTGATACGGGTAACCTGTTTTACAGTGTATCACGCAGTGTATCGTATCAGGCAGCGCTACAGCGTGATACGGGTAACCTATTTTACAGTGTATCACGCAGTGTATCGTATCACGCAGCGCTACAGCGTGATACGGGTAACCTATTTTACAATGTATCACGCAGTGTATCGTATCAAGCAGCGCTACAGCGTGATACGAGTAACCTATTTTACAGTGTATTTTTTTTTAAACAGCTTGGATTCGAACAAGGAAAATCAACGTATCGGTAATAAATAAAATAGTGGTCTGTGCTCAAAACATTGATTCGATGACACTTATTCAAATGACTAACAAATTTGTATAGCTAAGTGTCAAATGGGACTTTGTGACAGTCCCTAAAGAAATTAATTAACAAAACTTCAGAAAAAGTTTCCTTATATAGGAGAACCAGTCGAGTCAACACTCTACACTGACTGGTACTGGTCAACACTCTACACTGACTGGTACTGGTCAACACTCTACACTGACTGGTACTGGTCAACACTCTACACTGACTGGTACTGGTCAACACTCTACACTGACTGGTACTGGTCAACACTCTACACTGGCTGGTACTGGTCAACACTCTACACTGACTGGTACTGGTCAACACTCTACACTGACTGGTACTGGTCAACACTCTACACTGACTGGTACTGGTCAACACTCTACACTGACTGGTACTGGTCAACACTCTACACTGACTGGTACTGGTCAACACTCTACACTGACTGGTACTGGTCAACACTCTACACTGACTGGTACTGGTCAACACTCTACACTGACTGGTACTGGTCAACACTCTACACTGACTGGTACTGGTCAACACACTATTTTACAATAACTATTATTACTTCAAAAAACACAGTTACTCATTTGTAGATGAGCCCTCCGCCAAACCACTGGACAATTGTTTGCGAAATCCCACAAAATGATGTGTTCTCAGAGACACTAAACACATACATCACGACCATGACGATGTGCAGTCGTTGGGTAACACATTTAGTCAAAAGCAGTGCTCTGTTAGCCGCACATCGGTGCCTGCTAGTAGCACCAAAGGCGGTGAACTATTATCTAGAGATGACGGTCAGGTGTCTGTGGGTGTCGGGACGCCGAATTGAAGGAGTGCGTCGGCACCTCTTTCTGCGTCTCGTCGTAGTATCAGTTGGGCCGACCCAGTCTGATCAGTTGTCGGTATCAGTTGGAGCTGCTCTCCTGCAGTTAGGCGCGATGCCGCTGATAGCGCTGGCGTTGTTGGAGTCGCGGTGCCTCCATCTTCAATGTAGCCGACACAAACGCGCTCTCTGATCATTGTCGGTCGGTTGGCTTTTGGGTGGGTCGCTATCATCGCGCCTTTAGAATTAGGTGCTGTTTTTAATGTTGTCAGCCTGGAACGAACAACGAGACGCGTGATGGGCAACGTTCTCCAGTGGACATTTAAAGATGTGCGGATTGTCGTTTGCGGAGAAGATACAAGCGGGGCTGTCTTTGACCGTCCGACGCCGCCTCTGCGGCCAGCTTGTCGCCGCCTTCTGCTTCCCACCCACCCTCTTCCCTTCCATCCTTCTGCCCCTAAACGCCCACCATGATCTTGTCGCCAAACGTCAAGATTGTTACAACACGTTCACAACTTGAGTAATATTTCAAAGGCGTTTTTTTCTGGCCGCTCTATTCAATTGTTTTAATTTTGCGAATCGTGGATAACGATAGGTTGGTGGTTGTTTCATTTCGACATGACCTTCCTCATCTATTAGATGGGAAATTATATCAAATTCATTATGAATCTGAAAACACCAAATCTATTCACATTTTGCAAGTATGTGACGTGCACACACTTACAAAATGATTACACTATCAGCAATCCTTGCTTAAACACCTCTGTACGTCCTCTTATCATTTTGTTTTGCGCTTTTTTTTCAATTACTTTGTTTTCCTTGAATATTCTGAACAAATTGTCTGTTAAAAATCCACTTTGTCCACCTTAGCCCCTGCGACGTATTCAGACTGTCTGCCAGCTAACTTTTCGAGTAAGGCGTATCCCGTGCCGCCATCACGTTGCCCTTGCCGTTACCACGTCACCCGTGCCTCCACCACGTCGCCCGTGCCGCCACCACTTTGCCCGTGCCGCCACCACGTCGCCCGTGCCGCCACCACGTCGCCCGTGCCGCCACCACGTCGCCCGTGCCGCCACCACGTCGCCCGTGCCGCCACCACGTCGCCCGTGCTGCCACCACGTCGCCCGTGCCACCACCACGTCGCCCGTGCCGCCACCACGTCGCCCGTGCCGCCACCACGTCGCCCGTGCCGCCACCACGTCGCCCGTGCCGCTACCATGTCGCCCGTGCCGCTACCACGTTGCCCGTGGCACCACCACGTTGCAATTACAGGCGGCTATCGTCAGGAACCTTCAGATGCCTGACGTGCCGCAACAGCGGCGACGATGTTCTTGAGATGTGATTCTTCTCTACACGCTAAACAAGGCAAAGATGTGCGGTCGAAGTCAAAACAAACGACGTTGTTTTAGGCCGGCAGCTCATCTTATAAGGACACGGTGGCTATGAATGCACTCTGAAATTGTGAAAAGCTCTGATGGAGAATCGCACGTTTGGCGCGTTTAAGTAGCAGATTGTTGATGCCACTCATGCCATGTAATTTTTAAGGACAATATTCTCCTTCACAAATGTACAGTGACGAAGCGTATTTGCGAAGCAAGTCTCTTGTTCCTGACGATTGGTCTCGAGAGTGTGTCTGTCATGTGGACGGAGCATGGGAAGATAACCCAATATTTCGATAATAATTTAATAAACAACATTAGTGTGTTTCAGATGTTATAAAAGTATCAATACTTTACGATTTGAAATGAAAGGATCTAAATCCATCTGCTCATTAAGTCAAACTTGTATAGGTCTCACTTGGGCACAGTATAGAGGAACAGGAGAGGGAACATACCTTAATAATTTTAGGAAAGGGTGCATCGAGAGATTAGTGTGCAGTGTGATGCAGAATTTTGAGAAGAAGAAAAAGATGTTCTGGAAAGAGGTGAAGAGGGTGAGAAAGGGAGAGACCGGAAAGAAGGAAGTGGTGAAAGATGAAAACGGCCAGTTGTTGTTGGAAAGTGGTGATGTACGGAAGAGGTGGGCAGAGTATTTTGATGAGTTGTTGAATGTCGAGGATAACAGAGAGGCTGACATTGTTGCTATGGGTGGTGGTGCTCGGATGCCAGTTATGGGAGAAAGACTTGTTGCGGACATAACCAGGGAAGAGGTGCAGGAGGCGGTGGACGGGATGAAAGCAGGGAAAGCCCCTGGTTTGGATGGTGTTGCGACCGAATGCCTGAAGAAGGGTGGAGTAACGATTGTCGAATGGTTGGTGAGGTTACTGAACTTGTGTTTTGTGGCAGGCGTGGTACCGAGTGAGTGGCACAGTGCCTGCATTGTTCCGCTATATAAGGGCAAAAGAGATAAAAATGAATGCTGCAACTCGAGAGGTATCAGTCTGTTATGTGTGGTTGGTAAGTTGTACGGGAGTGTGCTGATCAAAAGGATTAGAGACTGTACGGACTGCACATGTGGAGAGGAACA
>SDVV010045687.1:0-10044 GCA_016164225.1 Gammarus roeselii
ATATATTGTACTTATATGTATGTTCTTTCTTCTTTCGATGGTTGTAATGGGGTATAATTGGTCACTAACTGGTGCTCGTTATTTATATTTATTCGATTCTGGTATGAATAGTGTTATAGCAAGTTTTCTGGATGAGGATTGGTGCGGTGAAGAAACCCCCTAGGTAGAAAGTTGGATGCGCTCCTGGAAAATTATGTTAAATTAATCTTGCCTGTTCCATGTCATATAAATTTGTTTCCATGGCACGTTTGCTACGTTGTGAGTGTATGCATCGTTTTATATTTATGGATGGCTTACTGTTTCTAGATATTTTTTCTGTGGACATATCTGTTGGTATTCTTATCTAGTTGTGGTATATATGACTCATTCGGAGGTTGTTTGGTGGATTTTTAGCCGTTGGGGGGTTGGGATATTTATGTTTGTTATGTTCATTTATCACTATATATACTGTTATTAGGATTAGTGTGCTAGGTATGTCATATAACTCGATTTGCAGCCTTAGTGTGCGATCCATCCTGTACACTACCAACCTGATATTGAATTTTAGGCAATGTTTTGCATCTTCCACACTATTTCAGGCATAATTGATAGGTTATTGCATCATTTTGGAATTTTATATGAGTAGTCTATATGGGTTCATATATGCACAAAAATATAGGGGGTACAAATATGTCCAAAAATGTAGGGGGTACATATATGCCCAAAAATATAGGGGGTACGAATATGCCCAAAAAATATAGGACACCAGGAATGCCCAAAAAATATAGGACACCGAAACGGCCTTGGAAATACGTCCTGCAAATATGCTATGTGAAAGAATTAGATAGGCGATAATTAGTGTGTACGAATATGCTCTGTGAAGGAATTAGATATAGGATGACTAGATCTTTGAACCTATTATCGAATGTAATTGTTATGAAGCATGTTATTTGTTAGTGTGTCCGACTTAGTCGCTGTATTTCTTGGACATTGTAGTTTTATGTTGAGACATTGATCTTGTGGTCAAGTTAGTTACTGATGGTACATAGAGATACCAAGAACGCAAGTTTTTTGTGATTCGGCTGGTGTATTTGTTAGGATGTATGTTATTTGTTGATGTGTCTGACTGAGTCGCTGTATTTCTCGGACATTGTAGTTATATGTGAAGACAAATTAATCTTGTGATCAAGTAAGTTACTGATAGCTCATAGAGATACCAAGAAGGCAATTTTTTTGTGAGTCGGCTGATGTATTTGTTAGGATGAATGTTAGTCGCTTAGTCGCTGTATATCTCGTACATTGAGGTTAATTGTTTATTTAGTTCTATTCTGGTCAAGTGAGTTACTGATGGTACATAGAGACTGTTCGTGACGGGTGGGGAAGAGGGGAGGGGTTGACCGGAAATGGTAATTAGATTGATGATCTTTATATGTCAACTGTCACACAAAGATCTTATCTCGAGATATATGGTCCTCATGAAGAATTGTTTTTCCTACGGTATCTTTCAGTTTCCTTTCGGTATCTTATTGCTTTTATTTACGATTGCTTACGTACGGATTATATAGATGTATGTTATTAGGTCTTGTCAACGCTATATATGATTGTATTGGATTATTTCACACGGTATGATATATGTTACTATGTTTGTTATTGAATGACTCATTTGAATATAAATATTTACCGCTGAAACCTGAATTGTTAGGATATTTGATGTAGTTATGCAAGAAATATGGGTATATATTAGGAGAGCTTAGCTAGTAGTTGTTGATTTTTATTTGACTCATTTTCAGGAGTTGTTTGGTGGAGTTTTTAGCGGTGAGATGCTTGATGCCAGCTTGATGTTGAATATAGGCTATGAACATTTACAGGTTATAACATGTTCATGTTGACGTGCTTTCATAATTTTTCACGCAAAAGTGTTCTCGGGTGGTAGTATTTATGTGGGTTATCGATACGAGCGCAATCTTAATTATCTTCGTATTTGTTTTACTGTATTATTTCACATGAGTATTTACTGTTTTGCTACCCTTAGCTGCTGGTCTGAGGCCTCTGACATGCAAGCAACATACTGTAACACGTTGGTTGCTAGCAAATGATCTCACTCGGGTATTCGTTGGTCGTTTCGCTTTTCATTAGTCCAAGCAGTCATTTCTTTGTTTCATCGTACAAATGATTTTTTGTTGGGGTTCTTGGAGAAGTCCATGTATTCAGACAGAGACGATTACCGCCGTTTTCCGTATCAATATCGGGGTTAACCTTTAAACTGGAGACTCATGTCAGGCTCAATATTGGTTATATCCAGGATGTGACTTTGCTTGATGTTGTTCAGAGACGATGGGTGGAACAGATGCAAGATACGTCTGAAGTATTGAACGTGACTGGATGTTTCCTTTGAAATTCGTTTTTTTATCAGTGGTAGTTTGCTGAGAAGTGACCTAGTAAAGCATTGTAGTCTTCATTGTTATGACACATTGGACTTGGATTTTTTTTATGCTCTGCTAGAGACATAGCATCAGATAGGTCTAGAAATTTGTTATAGATTTGAATAGTATCGTAGTAAAAAATAGCGTTATTCTCATGAACTCACAGTTAACTATCAGCGATTTTGGAGGAATGTATGTTTAAGAGGTGCAAGTCCATTATGCATCTCTATGGAATTTTCGTTATTGATCCCTTGCAAATGTATACTATAACATTTAGAAGACGATTTACTGGATGGAGGGTCCTTGAGCATTTATGGTTTGGCTACCCTTCACCTAATGAGATATATTTATCTACGATAGCTTATGAGTGCTGTGTACAACTTCAATTAGCTTAATACCTATCACATTTTCAACGTAAGGCAACAGGCGTTTTATTGCATTTTTCAATGCTAGTTCAATCGAGTTAAATTTAGGATTTTGCAAACAAAGATTTATAAGATATATTATTTGTATTGGTAATAGATTTTGACATAATTATATATACATATATATACATGAGATATCATTTTACGAAAACATAACTTTTTCACACCAAAAATTTGATGTTATTGAAAAATAATGACTTCGACCTCCCTCTCTTGTGTTATCTTGATCCTTGGTACCAGTGACAGTCTGTGGGTTCTTCATCAATGACGTATATTTATTCCTCACCTGAAGCTTTCAACTCGTCATATCGGTGTAAGATTTATCATCTTGGTGTTGTTTTTTCTCTGATCTATTGGTGTTCGAGACTAACGCCCTAAGTACATTTTAAATAAACGAGGACCTTTGGGAGAAGTGTATGCAATACTTGTAAACCTAGCCTTGTATCCAAAACTTCGTTTATAGCCTTCAGCGAGCTTTTTTTTGTGGACGCTATTTTTAATCACTATTATATGTTTGTGACATCGAATCGTTTCAGATTTTCTTCTTGCTATTATCCACATTTCCATTCATTATATTCCCGCAGATATCCGAAATATACTCAATTCTCCTTGCACTCAAACGTTTGAGACAGGATTCTCTCTTCTCATGCTTCATTACCAACATATTTGAAGACAAAGTCAGATACAAATTTGATTTTATTAAGCAGTTTTACACTTCTTATACATGACACCCTTTCATTACCCCATTTGATAATTCGGTTTTCTTCAACTTTAGCAGTTTTTTTCTTCACACATTTCAATATCACTGTCACTGATATCCATTTTGAAGAGCCCGTATGTATGATGGAAACAAATATGAATTACTTGTAACATACAATCCATCTAAGATTGAAAAAAATCTGACCTCCCTGGTAATATATATAAGTCGAGATTGATTGCGAAGTAGAAATAATTAGGTGTCAAAAACTGCAAAGGATAGATCAATATGTAGAGACGAGTGGAGATAATTGGTATGCATTGTATAAAACAACGACTGAATATCGTACATATGTTAGGTTAGGATATGGTTTGTGTTTTACTAGATTAGAATTGGATATGTGTATCAAACTTCAAAGGATTGATCGAAAATGTAGAGAAAAGTTTAGAAAAGTACTAAGCATTGTATAAAACAAAGACTGAATACCGTACATAAGTAAGGTTAGGATCGGATAGGATGATTACTTCTTTTAACATAACATAGTATGAAGCTGATGCACATGAAATATCTTGTATCAACAGCAAGGGATGTTATTCTATGGGTTAGGTTAGGTTGGGAAGGTATTAATGCATCCGACAGTGTATGGTAACCCTTTTGCACAAAATGTTTGTAAATGCCTACATGGTAGCCCATACATGTGCCAACGCAGTGAAGATAACAATCCTGTATGTATAATTCGGACTCATATCTGTACTACTTCAGATAGCGATCCGCTTTCGGGGAAGAAAGATGCCGCCCAGTTTGATGTGGAAGTAATTTAACAGGAAGGAGAAGACGGGGATATGTGTTATTTGCAGTGCGGAGATAAAATAAGCAAATCAGGCTCCACATTCAGGCTTTGGCAACATCTGAAAGGACAGCATTATCTTGAATATGCTAATCTTAAAAATGAACGAGGAAATATGACCTCAAAGGATGCTATGGGCGTCTTGATAGAACATAATAATCCAAACTTGGCTATCAAAAAATAATGAAAATGACAGTCTTCAAAATGGCGCGAGCGTAAAATAAAGTATGGTGCCACTAACACTCAAGCTAAGAATGTATGAAGATTGGGGGAAAATGGCTTAATCGATATGGTGGGAGGAAGACCCAACCCATAAGCGAAATTAAAAATAATGAAAATAAGGGGAAACGTGGGATACTTCCAGTGAAATGGATATCAGTGTCAGTGATGTTGAAATGTGTGAATAAAAAAACTGCTAAAGTTAAGGAAACCAAATTATTAAATGGGGTAATGAAAGGGTGTCATGTATAAGAAGTGTAAAACTACTTATGAAATCAAATTTATACCTGACTTTGGTTTCAAATATGTTGGTAATGAAGCATGAGAAGAGAGAATCCTGTTTCAAACGTTTGAGTGCAAGGAGAATTGAATATATTTCGGATATCTGCGGGATTAAAATTAATGGGAATGTGGATAATAGCAAGAAGAAAATCTGAAACGATTCGATGTCACAAACATGTAATAGTGATTAAAAATAGCGTCTATAAAAAAAGCTCGCTGAAGACTATAAACGAAGTTTTGAATACAAGGCTAGGATCACACGTATTGCATACACTTCTCCCAAAGGTCTTCGTTTATATAAAATGTGTACTAAGGGCGTTAGTCTCGAACACCAATAGATCAGAGAAAAAACCACACCCAGATGATAAATCTTACATCGATATGACGAGTTGACAGCTTCAGGTGAGGAACAAATATACGTCATTGATGAAGAACCCACAGACTGTCACTGGTACCAAGGATCAAGATAACACAAGAGAGGGAGGTCGAAGTCATAATTTTTGTTACGCGAAGCTGCTCACATCGAATTTTTGGTGTGAAAAAGTTATGTTTTTGTAAAATGATATCCCATGTATATATATGTATATATAATTATGTCAAAATCTATTTTCAATAAAAATAATATATCTTATAATTCTTTGTTTGCAAAATCCTAAATTTAACTCGATTGAACTAGCATTGAAAAATGCAATAAAACGCCTGTTGCCTTACGTTGAAAATGTGATAGGTATTAAGCTAATTGAAGTTGGACACAGCTCCCTAGGCTATCATAGATAAATATATCTCATTAGGTAAAGGGTAGCCAACCTATAAATGCTCTAGGACCCTCCATCCAGTAAATCGTCATCTAAATGTTGAAGTATACATTTGCAAGGGATCAATAACGAAAATTCCATAAGGATGCATAATGGATTTGCACCTCTTAAACATACATCCCTCCAAAATATTTGACACTTAACTCTGAGTTCATGAGAATACCGCTATTTTTACTACGATACCATTCAAATATATAACAAATTTCTAGACCTATCTGATGCTATGTCTCTACCAGAACAAATAAAAACTCCAAGCCCAATGTGCCATAACAATAAAGTCTAGAATGCTTTACTAGGTCACTTCTCAGCAAACTACCACTAAAAAAAAACACATTTCAAAGGAAACATCCAGTCACGTATAATACATCAGACGTACGTACCTTGCATCTGTTTCATCCATCGTCTCTGAACAACATCAAGCAAAGTCACATCCTGGATATAACCAATATTGAGCCTGACATGAGTCTCCAGTTTAAAGGTTAACCCCGATATTGACACGGAAAAATGCGGTAATCGTCTCTGTCTGAATACATGAACTTCTCCAAGAACCCCAACAAAAAATCATTTGTACGATGAAAAAAATAAATGACTGCTGGGACTAATGGAAAGCGAAATGATCAACGAATACCCGAGTGAGATCATTTGCTTGCAACCTTCGTGTTACAGTATGTTGCTTGCATGTCCGAGGCCTCATACCAGCAGCTAAGGGTAGCAAAACAGTAAATACTCATGTGAAATAAACCGTAAAATAAATACGAAGATGATTGGGATTGCGGTCGTATCGATAACCCACAGAAATACTTCCACCCGAGAACAATTTTGAGTGAAAAATTATGAAAGCACGTCAACATGAACATGTTATAACCTGTAAATGTTCATAGCCTATATTCAACATTAAGCTGGCATCAAGCATCTCACCGCTAAAAACTCCACCAAACAACCTCCGAAAATGAGTCAAATAAAGCACAACTAGCTAAGCTCTCCTAATATATACCCATATTTCTTGCATAACTACATCGAATATCCTAACAATTCAGGTTTGAGCGGTAAAAATTTCTATTCAAATGAGTCATTCAATAACAAACATCGTAATATATATCATACTGTGCGAAATATTCCAATACAATCATATATAACGTTGACAAGACCTAATAACATACATCTATATAATCCGTACGTAAGCAATCGTAAATAAAGCAATAAAATACCGAAAGGAAACTGAAAGATACCGTAAGAAAAACAATTCTCCAGGAGGACCATATATCTCGAGATAAGATAATTGTGTGACAGTTGACATATAAACACCATCAAGCTAATTACCATTTGCGGTTTGGACAACGTCTGACTCCGGTCGACCCCTCCCCTCTTCCCTACCCGTCACGGGCAGTCTCTATGTACCGTAAGTAACTCACTTGACCAGAATAGAACTAAATAAACATATAACTACAATGTCCGAGATATACAGCGACTAAGTCAGACATACGAACAAATAACATACATCCTAACAAATACATCAGCCGACTCACAAAAAACTTGCGTTCTTGGTATCTCTATGTACCATCAGTAACTAACTTGACCACAAGATCAATGTCGTAACATAAAACTATAATGTCCGAGAAATACAGCGACTAAGTCGGACACATTAACAAATAACATACTTCATAAGAAATACATTCGATAATAGGTTCAAAGATCGAGTCATCCTATATATAATTCCTTCACAAAGCATATTCGTACACACTAATTATTGCCTATCTAATTCCTTCACAAAGCATATTTGCAGTAGGTATTTCTTGGGCCGTTTCGGTTTCCTATATTCTTTGGACATTCTTGGTGTCCTATATATTTTGGGCATATTCGTACCCCCTTCATTTATGGGCATATTTGTACCTATATAGACTACTTATATGTATATATAACATTCTGTTACGATTTAGCCGTGGATACTTCAGTTAATGAGATGTTATTTTAACCCTGTTTTGGACTGAGTTGAGGCTAATTTCATCATATTCTGCATGTACTATACTGTATTTACGTAAAAGTATTCCCCATCATTTACTATAGGTTGCAGTTGTGTCGCTCGTATGTCTTGGTATCTTATACACATTAGTTGTTGTTTGGTTACATGTTTGTTCATTCTCGTTCATCATGGTTTTAATGCATGTTCTGGGTATGCTAGAGAATTAATCTTCTTGTTTTGTTATAACTCGTGAGTTTTAGTATAGGTCTTTCAGTTTTGTATGTTCTCTGTTGAATTCCCATCTTCAAAGCAATCTGTTGGTTATTTATACAATATCGGAACATTAGGGTATATTATGTGTGTATCTGCAATATAGAACATTATCTCAGGTATAATTTTGTCACATGTTGTTAATTTCAAATTATCAAATTATCAATAATGAAGACGTTTACAGGGGTCAATACCGGCGCAATGTAGTCACATACACTTATTTGTATCCATATACAGGGCGGTTATCATCTGTAGCATTATACCTCTGATCTATGATTTTTTTCCATTAGAACAGAGGTCCCTTGTTTTTGTTACAAGGTATTTAATGTGGACTTGCTTTACGACACGTTAGGTTAAAAGATCTAATTAGCCTATCCTAGCCAACGTGTCCAAGAATTATGTGTCATCTTTCGAGATTTTTTCCTGCTTGCGTTTGATACTTATTCATCTAGTGGATCAGCTTCACGGTATGTTATGTTAAAAGATCTAATCATCCTAACCTATCCTAACCTATTGTATCCCAGAACTTATGTATTTTCCGAACGACTTTTTCGTGATTGCATATGATTTTATGTGCCTTTGGATTAATGCATAACAAATATTTCCACTTGTCTCAAAATTTTGATCTATCCTTTGCAGTTTTGATGCATACTTCAATTTTGATCTAGAAATTTCCATTCGTTTTCATTGATAATATCCACTTCTCAAACTTGGATGGATTGAATGTTACAAGTAATTTATAGGTGTTTCCATCAAACAAACGGGCTCTTTATCTCCACATTTTTTCGTCAATATCTCCGGACTCTTCATCCATTGACAAATTGCACAGTTGATCTGCTTTTTTCTTTCCATTATTTTTCTCATGCTCATCACGATGACAGCGTTTCAAATGTCTCCATACGTTACTCATAGATTTATGTTTATTCAATTTTATTTCTTTCTGGCAAAGTTCACAGACCCCCATCGCCCCATTTCTTTCGAACAATCGAGGACTCAAGCTATAACCCATCCTTCCACAACAGAATCCCAATATTGTCTGAGTTTATTCTCATCGGACTATGATTTATATCTCACCATTCTGTCACACATATACATCATTTACCCTGAGATAGGTTTATAGGTACCGTTGCACCCCTTGGAATATATTCTCTTACCGACTTCAACAATTTCGAAGTTACCTCCGTCTGACACAATGTATGCAATTCATCGCATATCCTCTGAGTTCTTAGGATAATATAAACAATTTAAATTAGGATTTTTCATAGTTATATTGTTTTTTTTTATCAGTATTAATTACAGAACTTGCTGGATGCATCAATGTTGATGCATTCTTGTATCAAAATGGTGCGTACATATATCCGTACCCATCATCACTTTGTAGCAGTCTCTTCTCAAATTCCTTCATATAGTCCACCATATCTTTGATACGAACACGGAAACCTGCTTCATTCCCGTATCTCCATAAATGTAGATCCCGCATTTCCATAAATGTTCTTCTTCATCTGTGCGGATTTTTAATTATTCGAATCTTATCCAATTCAATGTACCTACAATCTTTATCCGAAAGGACCTCCATCATACGCATCAGATTTTCTTCAGTCCCTAGCTAGAATTTTATTTTCCACAAACCCAATTTTCTTACATGTGTGGAAGTTTTCTGCTTGGGACAAATCAATTTCAAGATATACCTTTTTTTTTGAACTCTGTTACATACAACTGAAATGTTTCAAAATCAGTCACCCAAATACTGTTTTTCTTCATTATCCTTCCATATATGGATGATAGTTCCCGCTCTTTTGATTTTTGTTTTCCGTATTTATAGATAATTGATATCTCCGTCACTTGTATATATGTCCTCGAACCAAGCTAAATCATCTTCGGAGATTTTTCATCCAACACTCGTAAACAAATTTTTGAGATGTGAACATCCATTTTTATTTATTATGAGACGATACGCACGTATCCTCTTGTTCTCCACGTATCACTGACTCCATTCTCGGAGTGCAGATACCTTGTATATCTTGATTACATGTTTCATCTTGCAAAACATTCGGCCCATCACCGCTCACCGTGGTCAACATGAATGTATGTAGGTACGTGTATAGAGCTGTATACGTACGTGCATGT
>SDVV010045688.1:0-10044 GCA_016164225.1 Gammarus roeselii
ATATCATGCATGCACACGTGTAATATACCCAGCAGCAGATACAGACGCAAGGACAGTAGAACAGATCAAGCAGTCTATCTCCAGCGAGTCTCTTAATGAAGATTGAGCTACGGAAATGACTACTGTATGGTCAGCTTCGTATTGTTTCCATTCTTCCCAGCTCGACGGCCGAGGCAGCATCTCCTCACTCAACACTTCCCTGGTAAGCTGAATGTGGTAGGTTTGAGGCCCGACCACGAGTACAAAATTCTGGTTGGTCTTTCATTGATGTGCGGTGAGCAGGTCCGGGTCACGGAATGATGTACGGTGAGCAGGTATGGGTCATGGAACTGCTATCGGCGATATGCTGTGATGAGCGGCCTGCTATCAGTTGAGTAACCAAGGAAAGTCCTACGCACATACTGGACTACGAGTAACAATACATAAGTTTCAACATAAACTATTTCTCTAACGTAGCTCGACACGATCCACGTTTGAAGCGCGAGGGAATTTTAAACTTCCTTCCCCACTTTTTACCGGACCGTGTTAGGATCTGGAACCTATAGTGTAAGTAGATCCCCTGCCTCTCCATCTACCGGATTGGTCAGTTAAGATCTGCAAACCTATAGTGTAAGTAGATCCCTTGCCTCCCCATCTACTGAATCGTCAGTTTAGATCTGCAAACCTATAGTGCAAGTAGATCCCTTTCCTTCCCGTCTACTGAATAGTCAGTTAGGATCTGCAAACCTATAGTCTATGTAGATCCCCTTCCTCCCCATCTACCGGATTGGTGAGTTAAGATCTGCGAACCTATAATCTCCGCAGGTTGCTAACGGCACAATATGTTAGCTAGCTTATGTGTTTTACTCGTGCACGCGACGAAATGATATATGTCAGTAGATTGATTAAACTAGGAGAATGTGTGCGCGCATAACAACAATGTACGATAAGGCCACGAACACGCTCTAATGAAACTTTACCCATAACAGTCGCGTTCACTTCCTGCCCACTTCAACCATGAAGAGATTGGAAACTCTGGTAGACATTACTCAACCTTGTCTCAGTCCCCAGGTTATAGTTAGATCTATTTTCGTAAGCCTGGTCAGCAACCACTTGAACTCTAGTAGTGGATTTCAGACATGAATGTTGAGCTTTTTTGGTTCGAAGTTTCAAACTAGGCTTCGTGCCTTTTGTTGAGAAGCATACAACCACAACGTTGGTACTTGCCTTAAATCTATCAACGCCATCCAATACAATTTTCAGAATATCAATTATACAAGCTAGTCAAGTGCCATCAGCCGTCCCATGTTCACGTCGAAAGAACGTCCGCGCAGGAGTCCAACAACGCCAGTGTACCTAAAGATAGGCTCGGTAGATGCCGACGTTTTGTCTACAGATCGATAACGTGCGTAGATATCTTGAGATATCTTAGCACGTGTAGTTATCTTCCTGTGTCTCGTGCCACATAATTCAAAAGTTATAAAATGGATAATAGGAAAGATATTCGACATAACAAATTCTGCCGACATGTTGGCATAAGAACGATGAATTTCGTCTTCCTCCGTGTTTGATTTACACGACCAGTCTTGTTAAATTGTCACTTCTTTATCGATCAATCACAAATATCCCGATCAGAGGTCCAACTATCACAAATATCCCGATCAGAGGTCCACCTATCACAAATATCCCGATCAGAGGTCCACCTATCACAAATATCCCGATCAGAGGTCCACATTTCACTTAGTTTCGCTGTTTATTTATGAAAGACTGAAGCCAGATTCGGAAGATACAAAAACCTGATGATCCAATTTCGGAATTGATTTCAAATCTCTTGAAAATTCTTTGCAGCGTGTAATCCTTTTGTGTGCAGGGGCGCTGGGCATTTCTATCTCCAGAGCGTCGCCACTCCCCACGTAGCAAACCATATCACAAGGCGACAGTAGCTGAGAACAGTAACCCAGTCAGGGAACACGTCACCTGCGTACCTAACTTTGCAAATACAATTTTGCAACGATAACACCCGTTTAAAACTGGAGCTCAGCGCAGATCGATCGCTCAAGGCACAGTTGACCATGAACTCAAGGCACAGTTCACCAAGAAGCATTTTCAAAATGTCCGTACCTCTGCGGTTATGGATCAAGTGCCTTACACAAATGATGCCCGGTACGTTCATTATAACCAAATAATAAAGCCACACATGAGTTCGCTTTCGCATCGCAGTACTATTACTTAGTTCCACAACCATCTTCAGCGGAGCACCAACATCAGCCGCCGTCCATAACGTTGCTTGACTGCAGGGGAGGAGGGGAGAGCATTTGTCGTACCTGAAAGCCTCCCAAGATTTCTGAGTCCAATTATCCTTTAGTACAGTTGCGAGTGTGCAGGACCATCAATTCTAGACTATTTGAACCTTACAAACGAGAACAATGGGTATTAGTCAGGTCGTGGATTTACCCAGTTTAATCCATTGGAGTTTGCTCGTTACTAATGGCAATGTCCTAATTAAAGATCCACACGTTTATGACGTTTCTGTAATACTCGACGTGTCTCAGTTTGTGTCCATAGTACAAATACTCTCGAGTGATAAAAATTAGCAATATGTTGCAATTGACCACAGAAAATACAAATTCGTAATTGCAACATAATTGCCCTTCCCGAAGATGCGAAACGCCAACCAGAAATGGCGTGCTACCATATAGCTACCGATACATACTAATACAGACGAGGCCGAATACTCCTAAAGGGTGCTGCCCGGCAGCAAGAGCACCTCACACTTCTCTCACGCACCCACCAAACCAAGTCTCTTCAGCTCTGAGTCCGACCAGGATGCCAAAACGCATTATTTGGGTCAGGAGTTAGGTTCGGGATCAGTGTCAGCAGCAGGGTCATGACAGCCTTCGCTGGCTTACTCCGACAACGCCCAATTGCCAGGACTTTATCGCTCACATCCAGTTACTCAATTAGCCGTCAGGAGCAAGGAAGCGCTACGAACTCAACCATCCCCAATTATTTTTCTCCACTCGTGCCTACCCTATGCTCGCTCTCGCCACCTCCACGCTCATGTCTCTTCTCGCAAAACTTGTTTTGCGACATCCATCCACCCTCTTTGGATTATTTTTTGGCCTACGTTCACACCACTTTCATAAATTTCTTATCACCTAACCTCAGAAAGTTCCCGAACCAACTCAGCACACTGCACCTACTGTAACCATCCCCGTTCTCATCTGAATTATTAATTCTATACCATAGCGTCACTCCGACCATAGCAAGTTTTCTAACTCATCACGAAGACATGCTATCTTCTTTCTTCCGCCCTTGACTCAAATAGCTTGCCATTAAACTTTTAGATTCGATAAATATAAATGCGCAGACAAATTAAGACGTTACCACACCAGTATCAGGTGTTTTCATTGAAATTGTTGATGGGTTGGTATAAAAATACTTTCTCGTCAGCACGCACGGAATACAAGTTCAGAAGGAAATGATGTCATTGCCAGTTTTAGAACAATGTGTACGAGAACAACAGTTTCCAAACCCTAGCAATGCAAATGTATTCCTTTCACTTGTATTAGTAAAAAGAGGTTATCATGTTTGCAAATACTCATCGACGTTTTCTGAAGCGGAGACCAGTGACGTAACGAACGTGACGACGTTAGGAAAGTATTCCTTGTCCGTGGCTGAAGCAACGTCTTACACAGCTGACTCTGGTTTCCTGCGCATGAGCTCATCACGCAGAGTTGTTTGATGAATAGCCCGATGTGAAGGCGGTAGTAAATGTTGTACCTCTTGATAACGGCAAACGCAATGAAACGGCAAACTTAAATTCGTGCGTGGATCAGGCAGTAGTAAACACGTTTACTTTCCGAGCCAAAACCATTTGTAACAGAACCTAATATTAGTGTATTAGTTCAGTCTGTTGGGTCGCAAAATGTAATTTCAGACTTTCACTAAAAAAAAAACACTTCGACTAAGATTTACGTATAGATAGGTAGCACGGTTACGCTACAAGTTGTTTGCTCAATAATGGGACAACAGCCATCGTGCTAGGCTACCACCTGTGCGATTGTCGGGAATGAATCCTTTAACAGCAATACTTATGCAACGTAGTCTTGATAACTAACTCAACAGGTTGATCACACCATGTAATCGATCCGCAAGACGAAGGAAGCATACGTTTTAGTTACTGCATGATGCAAATCTTCAGGCAACGTCATCGCTTCTAATATTTTGAGCGCAAGTTTGAAAGTGCTGAGAATACGCTCAGGCCGGAGATCCACAAATTGGAAGTTTCTTACACTATCTTTGCCACATTTTATGCTACGGAATATATATGTAAAAAATAACAATATTATGGACATCTTTTTCAAGCAATTGTTCTGGCGAGTAATCAGGCAACAGCCGATAACCAGTGGTGTGTTGTGGTGATAGGTATTCATTTCCACTTGCAAAAACTGATGTCACTGAATTAGACACAAGGGTAAGCTTACAAAAATGCCAGTTCAATCGTTACTCCATGAGCACCACGCTTAGCCGTCCACAACCAGAACCACAAAGCCAACTGCCAGCAGGATTCCATTCGAGAAGAATATTCATATTTGCTTTCCTATATAGGTACAGTTACATGTGAAAATCAAGCGCCACATCGGACCTTCAATCTTTGATTTGTTTTTGGTTCAGGAAAGCTACATTTTACGGCCAACTAAAACAGTTTTCTGTTCAGCTTAGCGGTAATTAGGTCGATTTGTTTGGTGGCATATCTATTGAGTCACACGATATGTCAATGATGATGGTTACTGGGGCTATTGGATTTTTGCATGTGATTGTACCTACAACTCTTTACACAGGGGCAGAGCGATGGTACAGTTTTTTCGTCAGCAGGAGTCATTTCGATATAACTAGTGTTCATCAAGTGTACATCAACTATTATTGTTCGTGCTAGTAGTTTTTCATAGGCCAGGTACGGTAATCGCGACAACGGTCTTGCAATTCTTGATGAAAAGGGCGACTCCTATACTTCGTACATTATGTAGCTAACTACATATAAAATTTGCAACAAGTGTCTGCAGGAAAATGTTTGCAGTAATTACAGAAAAGTAGTTGCTAGTCAAATTTCTCCCCGAAAATTAGTAATTTTAAAGCTAAATATTTCTAAATAAGATATTTTCCTGGAAACTTCAATATTTTGGGGAACATTCCACTACTACGAGCCATAAAAAATTTCACTACTCAAAATTTGATCAGTCAAGACCAGCTGCTCTCGAATGAACTTCTCAGATACTTTTCAGAAGTCATAAAAATAGAGAAGAATCAGAATTAATTAAAATCGAAAAAATTATCAATTCAAATTCAGCAGTGGCCAATGAGCCATCTGCCAATCAGAGTGGCAGGTTTCCAAAATAATGAATGATAAATGAATCGGCCAAAAAGGTTGCAATATAGAATCTAGTCCTTTAAATCCTTGATGTTAAAATGTACAAGCTACAGCCAAAACAATTGAAAATTTTCTGTTTTGAATCCCTGAGATTATTTTATCCATATTGTTTCTTCCAGGAAAAAACACCAACTGTTCAACCCAGTGCTCAGACTTCACAAGATTTGTAGATTGTAGTAGCCAGGATTGCCCACGTCGTCACAGAAATAGATCAACTAAGGGAAGAACGCAGATGAAACGGCTTTTACATGCACGATGTCTTGTTGATATTCAACATCGGTTGATTTTAAAATACTGAATTGTTCAAATTTCAAGTTATCAAATCATTAGTTGGTTATTCAAAATAGTTCGCCTGAGAGATTACCATAATTTTGTTTGGTATAAATATGAACGAGGTCAGGATGTCAGTACGCTTGCTGACGTGGATTTTAAATAGCGAGGGTCGGGTGAATTTATATTGTCAAGTATAAAAATATACAAAAAGTCAAGTAAATTCTTCTTAGAACGATTAAAGGAACAGTTTAGGGTAGCGGTAATTAGGTAGACTATTTTGATATACGACCTCATTAAGCTTAAAATTTGTGCCGTCATTAACGATTTTTCTAGTTACATCGAATGATTTTATGGTGTCAGGATCTTAGAACTCAGTGGTCTCAAAAAGAAGCGGCTCGTTAAGGCGGTCTCGAATTCTTGCTCTTATGCGCCTTACATAACAGTATATATTTATGTATAGTCACTGCTTTCAGTGACCACGAGCTGCAGGAATGTTACCAACCACGCACGACATTTCTGGACCGCAGGCTGGCTAGAGCAGAGAGTCGCCCGCACTGAACGTGTTTTTCTTTCATTCAATTGTACGTTTGATAATATGAGTGGTACTGATAAGAGGCTATAACCTGATACTTTTCTTCACGCGGAAACCAATATACTTCTTTATATATTTGTATTTTTTGGAACCGTGGCACCAACTTGACTAATTTCTATTCTTTATTTCTTATGCATCATCATTTTGATTGTAGGAGGCATAATGACCGCGCTGGAGAGCACATTTTTTCAGTTTGAAGCTACCCTCGTTTACGAGGCTCACGCCGGCCCAGCCGTTTACTTTCGCGTCCGCCCTACTGGGCTAGGCTAACTCCCCTTGACATGCCCCTTACAGACGAACAGAGGCGGCCACCACAGAAGGGCCTAAGTAGAGTATTGGATAGGCACATGGATCAGTGAATAGCACCGAGTGTTGGGATTTCACTGACCCGTTCATCAAAGATCCTCACTTATCGTGAATGTTCTATTTATTGTCACAGTTTAAGAGTCCGTTAGGAGTTTAGTAGACAGAGCTGCATCACACTGTTGCAAATATTTTCAGCATAAAAAATGGACATACCTACCTTACTAATCTGAAACATTAATCGAAAACGGCTATTTTCGCTCATGAAACCAGTGTATATTATACTTGGTTAATGAAAAGAAACAAATTATACAAATTACAGAGGGATCTGGGATTTCAAAGTCTCATGAGATCTTCAAATGAAGCAGCGGTTGCAAATATCTGCCAAAAAAATCACTCCAGTAACTGCGTGATTTTTGCAGTCAAGTACCAATGAAGGGCCAACTGGAAGGGCAAGGAATTTAGGGAAGGCTGATCCATTACCCCATTCAGCTACAAAGCTCATCAAATTTTGACGCTTGGAAGGCAGTCATTGTCATCTTCAAGTTCGTCAGACAGAACAAGGCATTTCGCCATGCACTCGACATCATTTCTACCGCCAATCTGACAGAACCCTACGGTTGAAGATTATTGCCGGCTGAAATAAAACTTACGTAATCTCGTGCACTCATTACTGTTTCAAATGACTATGTTCGTTAGATGTGATGAAATGAATCGTTTAATTTTACATGTGAAACCGGTCGATTGACCACGGTTTCAACTCTATTGACAATTTTTTCAACCCAGTTCACATAACCATTCAAAAAGTCCCGTTTCAGCTGTTAAAAACGTTTACACCCCTGTAAAAACAGGGGTGTTAACAGCACAAACCCTGATCTTTCAATATGTTGCTAGGGAAACGTTCATCAATTTGTGTGATTCGCATCGCCAATTCAACGGTACAAATCGAAGCTGTTCGAAACTAAAGTAGCCATGTCAAAATAATCGTACTAATAATTCATCAAAAAATTATTTTGATGTATACATACAAGTTTTCTGCACGACAAATACTTCTTCAAATTTAATTCGTGAAATCCCTCTAGTCAGCATGTATTAAAGTCAAAAATGGTTAATGAAGCTAGCTACTCATTAGATTAGTATAGACAGTAACGCCGGAAAGCGTGCACTTTTCGCTTGATCACGAGTAGCTGTCTAGTCAAATCATACTGTAGGAATTATCTTTGTTCTCAGGGTCCTACGACATGGAAGTGATATGTATCTCTTAATGAAATCATGTTGATGAACTTCTGTTCTTCAGCCTTGCAGCAGTAGTGTAGAGTAGAATTGTTTAGGAATCACAGCCAACCGGATTGAACGTCTTTAAAAAAGTTATTATAAGGGAACCGCTTCAAGGTCATTTTTAATCAATTCCAAAATTCAATTTCAACTGTACTCATTTCATTCAGAGTTGTGGTATTGCTGTTTAGATGACTGGCTTAGATATCTGACAATACATTGATGGTCAGGCTGTAGAACCTAGCATTTCTCTCAGAATCAGAAGATGGAAGGGTTTGCCGGAGGGAAGTGTGGGAATTAAAGTTTCAAAATATTGCTCATGTGCCAGTATTATCACCATAATTTCAAACCAAACTGATATTGTCAGAGTATTTCAATGTTCAACGAGAGTATCCAACGCATTCCTGGCTATATCTTGTCTCTGAGCTAAACACTGGTTGTATATGTTTTGTTCGATTGGAGATGTGAAGAAACAATTGCGGTAGTTGTTCCGTGTTGAGTAAGTGGTCTAATTTTATAAAGTTCAACAAAATTATGCTTGTTCTGTTGTACACAAACTCGGTAGCCAAAAGGATTGAATGCCCAGCTGCAGTGTAAGCCTTAGTTCAGTGATGGAGTTTGGGTGTATATCTAATTCGCCTACTCAGTCATCCTCCTACTATTGGAGGGGAACGCTGTCTACACCTGCATGTTGTGAGACATTAAAGTATATGAAATTCATTTGATCACATGTATTATCCACACAGTTCAAAGTATGATTTCCCAGAAAATTTCTGAAATAGTGAATACCTTAAAAACTGACAAGTGATGAATCCCAAGTGCTGCTGTCTTGAAGATATTTGAGGAGTAATCCAAAGGCTAGAAGTGAAGGTCCAGATGACTGCCTGCTTCAGTTGCCATGGGTTACTGAAGAAGCTACGGCGTCACACAACCCCATTGTCAGCACTGACGAAATAACGCTCTTCTCTAACCTCATTGTCAAAAAGAAGTGCAGTATGGTTGTAATCATACACCAACTGATTTGTTGATTTATTATAAGTCACCTAGCCTTTTAGAGGAAGAACCAACTCACACATGCATAGGCCACTTGCCAGAAGGGTCAGTATGAAAAACCCGGCTATTATCTGTATTGGTCGCAACAGCTCTTTGTAGGGAAATCCTCTTTTCCAATTCTTTAATATACAAACTCATACAGAAAAAAAAATCATTGCCGAGCTACAGTAAGTAGCTAGCTATATCCACGAACAGTTGATTGGCCTCTTCAACATAACAAAGATTTGACTGAGAGGAGCTCCATGAACTGAGGATTTCCCTACAAGTTCAATCCTTTCTAACACGATTCAACTGCTAAATACGTACAAGCCCTGTCCGTTCAACCCAGTCTGACTGATTTACCCAATATGTAAACATCTACTTTATTTCAAAGATTTGATCAAGAAAATAATAGCTCTGCTTGCTTGCACCATATCCAAAATTCAAGCAGAAATGATGTTCGATCAACAAGTATCTCAAGATGGCTGACAAAGCAGCAGCACTGTTCGAGATAACATCGATTCCTTCAAATTTTGTTCATCAAGCAAACAATTTCATTTATTGTTACCTGTGCAACTTGAGAAGCACTCTCACCTTCCTGGGTACAAAACTTTATCTTGGATGCGTAGAATGCTTGACGTTACACCGAAAACTTGCTGAAAGTCACCTCTCAAGGTAACAGGCACTTGTGAAGGGTGCAAGAGTGCTCACACCAGAAAGAAGACCAGTCCACCACTGAGGCTCCTCATCGCTATGGGCTGGTTTATTGTAGTAGCAAGTCCAGTTGATAACTTGGCGTATTCAATCTGAAACAAACATCAACAATTAGAATTCAGCTTACCATGGTAGAAGATACCAGCAATGATAAAAAGTTAGGACATCACAATTTGCAGAAACCACTCTGTGAACATCCTTGAGTTGAAACAATGTATCGGCATTTGTGGAAATGTCTGATACCATAGATGCTCAGAATTTTTAATATCAATGGATCAATTTGTTGCGTGGCCCAAAACAAGCTCAATAATGTGGCATGCCTAATTATAGGCCACAGTTTAATATATCGTTATCAACTACGGTGGTGGAGTTGGAAGGGAGTTGTGAATTTGTGGCATGAAAGATCTTTTTTCTGTTAGTAGCTGTAGGCCACAATAAAATATAT
>SDVV010045689.1:0-10044 GCA_016164225.1 Gammarus roeselii
TCATGCTATGCCACCATTCTCCCTCTCCGTACCTGGTTCATGCTCTCATGCTATGCCACCATTCTCCCTCTCCGTACCTGGTTCATGCTTTCATGCTATGCCACCATTCTCCCTCTCCGTACCTGGTTCATGCTTTCATGCTATGCCACCATTCTCCCTCTCCGTACCTGATTCATGCTCTCATGCTATGTCACCATTCTCCCTCTCCGTACCTGGTTCATGCTTTCATGCTATGCCACCATTCTCCGCCCTCCGTACCTCGTTCATGCTCTCATGTCATCCATTCCTCTCCCATACCAGCCTCCCGTTGCTCGAGAAGAGCTATGGGACTGCAAATGTTGAATAATGACCGAGAAGAAAGAACTGAGAAATGTTGCCGTAGGATGTTGTATGGCACGTGCGAGATCTGTGGCCACGGTCTAGAGGGATAGGAAAGACCTCGAAATGTTTATAATATCAGAGTCTCTTGATAAAGAGGCGGCGTCATTCATCCACGAAACTGTTGAACTGTACGTCAGCTTCCTCATTAGCTCATCACCATTGAATATTTCACAAAATAATTCAAGAATTCACTCGTGAAATTGCTAGTCAGAAAAAACCTGTCTCTTGAATTAGGTGTGCCAAAACTACATTGACTCCAGTGCACTAGCAAACCTTGGCACTCATGAATTAGGTAAAGTGAATTGGGTTGTGTTTTACAAAAAAAAATCATGGAAATCAATGGAACCAGGAATCCATCGTCTGAATTTGTAAACTTGAAGTTGTCAAATAGACGCCTTATTGTCATATCCCTGCTTTATATTTCCCGAGTTTTAGAAAAGCTTCATTGACCTAATGCTTAGTACTCACGATGTAACTAATCATTTTGTTCCGACTCGAACTTTATCTCCGTGTCAGGAGCAACCCTCTTATATTTGCCTTTCCAATTACAAAAATCGTGACAGACGACCGTCGCTAGCGCACAGTTTTGGACGTAATCGATTGGAGAACCTTGTATTATTATATGATTGTAAAGTAGATAATATGATCCACGTCATGTTTCTCACTAATTATATATATATATATATTTTCAGATTCAGTGGCTTCCTGATGATTGATGTCGACATCGTAAGATGACATCACCTTCACGGGTCAAACGGAAGAAGAGTGTTGCATCACTCAAAGGAGGTACCCTCGTAGACCAAACAGTGGCCCCCGATACCAACATGATTACTCCCGTCACTTCTCATGCGATGAGCGCTGGAGATGCGAAGAAAGGTCAACATTTTGTTGCCAAAAGTCCACTTCTTTCGATGAGGTTTTCCGATGAAATTCATCGTACATCATCGGTGCCTGAGGAGATGCCTAGCGTCCGCTTGCTCGTCCAAGCCTACACTGAGATGCTCCAGAAACGGTCCTCCCACAAGTCAACTCCTAACATCAGTGACGCTTCCTCCCGACACATGTTTTTTGACAGGAACTCAGCGAGAAGAGGTAAATCCAGAATTCGTCCTTACAGAGAAGACCCTCACGATAAACGGTGGCTCACGTGGGATTCTTTGCATGACCCGCATCGGTGGCTGAGCGATCCCAACATTGGCCCAACTCCTGCAGCTCCAGAGCCCAAAGCCAAGGAACGGTTGACTTTACACGGACTTCGCGCTACCCCAAGCGATGACGGCTGTCACTCTGACCTCTCTCCTTCACCCACGTGGTCAGGAATCCATTCTTTGTTATCCCCTGGTGGAACTTCGGCAACGTCATGGGTCAGCTCACCCCTGGGAGACTCATTGGATGACTTTCCTCTTCCTCGATCGGCTTCTTGCTCTCGCCTACCGGCCAGGGCGGAACGGACGATGTCCCATGACAGCGCTGTTGATATTGGCTCCATAACCCTTGGTTCTCTGGAGGGTAGATCTCCTGATTCTAGGGAGCTCACTCGCTCAGAATACACCGCACAGTGGAATCCATGCGGTGCCCTGGATTCAGAGGAGACTTTTTCCAGAGGTACTGGTTTCCGACCACGTTTAAAGCCCCCGTCGGTGGTGATCAGTGACCACAGTGGAGACACGGTCAGTCTTCGGGTAGCGCTGATGTCTGATGATTTCAAACTATCCAGCCTTTCACGCGGTACATCGTTAGTGACCGAGCCTCTATGTGAATATGGACTATCCGTGTCCAAAGTGTGCCCCCGAAAAGTGTCTGACTGTTCGACGTGCAGCAGCGTAAGTACGGTCGACATGTCCCCCGACAGCTATCTGGCTTTGGACGAGCTGGTACCACCTTCCCGCAGGGCCTCATGCTGTTCCAACTGCAGCGCTTACACCACGTCCGAGCACCTCGAAGAAGAGGAGACCGAAGACCAACTCCACGGGAACAGCACCTCGCGCACTCAGATCGACGATGGAGATGACTCGAGGCGACAATCACTCTCCGAAAAGGTAGGACAAAAGTTTGTTCTTCTCCCGTGTATAGGTTCGATGAAAAACTTCAGTTTTCAAGGCGATATTCTGGTATAGGCCTACCGCCCGCTTATCATACCACAGTTGGCAAATAATTTTGTGAGTGTGTACATTGCAGATCCATTGGTGTTACAACTACTTCTAATCATCTTCTTATTTAACTGTTGGGAATACACTATCTTTGCGGTTATGCTGACACTTTGCGGTAATAATCCTATAAAAGGGTATATCAAATCAGAAACATGGACCACTTTTCAAACTGGCTCTTAAACAAGATTATAAATATCGCTTTCAAAATCCAGACAAGGGACCAATTTACCACCTTGCATTGTTTTCGGGATATTACCTCAATTTAGACGTAAAATATGCGCCATCTTGGATGCCGCCTTGTGGCCATAGCTCACCTTCGTAGTTGTTTGGCGGCAGAGTATTCCGTGTCTTATTATTAACTACCTTAATTCCCTATCCTACATAATAGGTGTTAGTCTACTACTATCTCTACGTCACTAATATGGTTGCTAGTCGCGATAGTCCTAATATGGTCTTAGCTTCATGTCTATGGAGTTGGTATGGTATCCCTTCTTGGGATGTTGCGATGCGTCGCGAATGCCGCAGCATTGAAACTCATCTACACCGCGTGAACGATCCGTGACGATCAACCCCGCTTCAGGCGGGAAGAGTGGACTCGTTCTACTTCAAGGCACTAGACACACTCGCGGAGGAACGCATCATCTCAGCTACCAAACCGCGTTTACTTTACCATCTTTATCCATAATCATTGACTACTGTACTAAAATAATTCTTATTATCTCATACGTAGAGATTTACCTTCAACGTTACTCATTGTATTACTTCATCGTTAATTACATGTCCGTCAAGAGACCAGTAGAAATCTGACAGAACAAAAGGACAACACACGGCAGCGACGAGAGGGAGGAGGGGGTAGTTCTACCCGCCTCCCTTCAGGCCTGTAGCTAGTATGACTTAACTTCCTTAGACCGGCATACATGTGTTTGCAATGGAACGTCTTCCCGGCGGGTAGAGCGGGCAGTGGAATGTCTTCCTGGCGAGTAGCGGGCAGTGGAATGTCTTCCCGGCGGGTAGAGCGGGCAGTGGAATGTCTTCCCGGCGGGTAGAGCGAGCAGTTATGTTTTCCACAATTGGATCCAGAGCAGATCCCAGCCTCCTATGACACTTGAATTATGTGAAGATCTTCTTTATACCGGATTGCTATTTTTTGTTTTTTCTTCAAAATTTATACAGTCACTGTACTATTGATATTTCGTTCTAGTACTTTGTTGTCACTAAAATAACCTAGTGTGTCGCAAACTTTTTAAACGAAATCAACTGTTACTTGGACCGTAGTGCAGCAGGGTATTTATTTTTATTTTTGTGACACCTTTATAACACCAGCTTCTCAACTCACACTGAAGCGTGTTTCTTGTGGTAAACGTTTTTGCGGCATTTCATCCCATGGTCAGCTCTCCTCTGCCAGTATCATTGGCCATACTGCAGCCAGCCTTGAGTAGTTGCATGGATCATCAGTACAGCATAGAAGCTATGCCTCACGTCTCGTGAACTGTGTCAATGCTGCACGTCGTCGGACATCCGCTCGCTCTGTCTTGTTCGCTGACCTTCAGGAACGCTCGCGTGTTTAACTACACTTAACATTCGACTCCGCAGCGTGTATGCGGCTTGCGCGTCACTTATAAGACTCTACATTCTACCTTCCTGCACGCATAGGCTGCTCATAAGACTCGTCATTCGACCTTCTTGCACACATGTGCCGCTTATAAGACTCGACATTCGACCTTCTTGCACGCATGTGCCGCTCATAAAACTCGACATTCGACCTTCCTGCACGCATGTGCCGCTCATAAGACGAACATGCATTAGGTCTTCCAGCCCTAGCGGGAATACCTGCCTGCACGCATGTGCTGCTCATTAGACTCGACATTCGACCTTCCTGCACGCATGTGCCGCTCATAAGACTCGACATTCGACCTTCCTGCACGCATGTGCCGCTCATTAGACTCGACATTCGACCTTCCTGCACGCATGTGCCGCTCATAAGACTCGACATTCGTTCTTCCAGCACGCATGTGCCGTTCATAAGACTCGACATTCGACCTTTCTGCACGCATGTGCCGCTCATAAGACGAACATGCATTAAGTCTCCCAGCCCTAGCGGGAAGACCTTCCTGCACGCATGTGCCGCTCACAAACCTCGACATTCAACCTTCCTGCACGCGTGTGCCGCTCACAAACCTCGACATTCGACCTTCCTGCACGCATGTGCCGCTCATAAGACTTGACATTCGACCTTCCTGCACGCATGTGCCGCTCATAAGACTCGACAATCGACCTTCCTGCACGCATGTGCCGCTCATAAGACGAACATGCATTAGGTTTCCTAGCCCTAGCGGGAAGACCTTCCCGCACGCATGTGCCGCTCATAAGACGAACATGCATTAGGTCTCCCAGCCCTAGCGGGAAGACATTGTTCAACCCTGTGCTGTTGTTTTTTCAGCCGAATATTGTGTATCACGCATCCGTCGAAATAGTTTTGCACCCCGATTAAAATAAAACGCGTGGCGCTCTCACACGAAATTGATCGAATCCCACAGTTATAAGGTTATGATGACATGCAAGCTACATTTAAAAACTCTGGTGGAGTGGCTACTACAATCATATGTTTTTTTTTCTTGGATATTTTCAGTTATATGTTTTTTAATCTGGCCTCTTTTGGCTCCTGATGAAGTTTTGAAACTATTATAACATACTATATAGCTACAAATTTGAGATGTATTGTGGATTGCCGAAATCAAGTGAATAGATTTTCCCACTGAACGGACTGTGACTGATTGATACGCGAATAAGTCATGCGGACTCTCAAACTAGCTATGGAAATGGTGATAATTTCATAAGAAAAATTATTTAATTAGTTACGTACATCACCGTGATTTTGATACTGCTCTTATCTATGACTTTGAAAACGTCGCACCAAACCACACCCAAACATGATCACAAAACCATCTTAATTATTACGTCAATTTGAATGTAATTACATTTTTAACTCAACTGTGTTTGTCACTGATCATTCTAGTGACCATTGTAATTCTCGGTGAGCAAGTGGAAACGAAAACTTACCCTCGTGCAACAGTACCTGCGATGTGTGATTGATGCATAAAGTATAGCCACGTCATCAAACGCTGCAAGCCAGGTCATCTTCAACGCTGCACGAGATACGCCGGCAAACACGAGAGAAATAAGGCAAGACCTTCCAACCTTATTACTATTGCTGTTCATGCCGCCACTATGTTTTCAACTGCGACTGTCTAAAACATACCGATAAAGATGCATCGACTACTGGAAGCATCCTTCTAACGGGTGACCCGATCAGGACATCTGCTTGAATTTGGATGAACATCTCAACTGCGCATCTACTTGAATGATCAACCACCCGATTATCAACTTAAACTTGCAGATATACCTTAAAGCAACTACTCCACGCGATAGCTACTGACAAGAAGTTTCAAGACTGGTCGTGGAACAATAACCAGATTTGTGCCCTAACTATTCTGACGGCTCAGAGACTGTTGTGGGAGTGAGAGCTGCCGTTGCGTGCTGTGAAACCTCACGGTCGGCTACCCTCTCGTAAAAATATAGTTTTTTTCTGTCTAGTTACTCGCACTCAAATTAGTATCAAGATAAATCGCCTCCCTTAAATTCGGCATCTTCTCTAACAGTCCGAGGACCCGACTTAGCTTAAAACTCTGTATCATACACACCCACTCTACGGAAAATTCAACAAGACCTCTTCACAATTTCTGATGCTTGCCACGCGGTCGAAATCTGCTGGGCCCCGGGTCATGCGGGATTAAGGGGAAATGAGCTCACAGACTCCATCGTTAAGCTGGCTTCCACGCACCAAGAAACAATTTACCATCCTACCTCACCACCAACTTCCGTATAACATACCAATGGAACGAATAGAGGCAACAAAGCTGACAAAAAATGTTTCAGTCAAACTCTTGGCAGGAGCATGGGAAACCAAGTTTTTCAGCACAACCACTGGTGCACAGGACACTCATGGATAACTCGCAACCATGCAATGGACGCAAACACGATGCCGTTTACGCCACCATGTTCTCTGTGCCACCAAGCAGCTATCAGCGCCAAGCACTGATTAATGGGATGCAACGCACTTGCGACAGCTGGACGAACCTTCATTAAAGTCCTTTTTCCCGCACCAAAGCCTGCATACTCACTCACCCTACCTATCAAAAGAACTTGATCGCTTTCGTTAAACATACCGGCCTATACGAACAGTGTAAATGGTAGATAACAGCATGAACGAAATAGTTCATCTATCACTCGATGTACTTCGATATAAATCGAAGAGATTGCAAACAAGGACAAACGGTACTTAGAGCAGTTACAGATGCCAAAACCCCCAGGAAGGGGGATGAAAGATGGCAAGGCTCTCCTCGTACTCCTCATGCACTCACACGCCAACCTACTTAGCCCTCTGGCGTTAAACGGTATGACCATGACCCCGCAACACGCACATCGCTTCAGGAGTGAGGTCCGAGATCAGTGCCAGCAGCAGGGCCAGACAGCGTCAACTGGCTTACTCCTGCTGCGTCATAGTTACCGTGCCCTCCCCCACACACGTCCATCCCGTTTCTGAACGAGATGCCAAGTACGAGGAAGTACATCAGGGCAGCGTCAAAATGCATCAATTCACAATCATTCTCCCCTCACGCCTATCCAATGCGAGCTCTTCTCTACCTCCACACTTATGTCTTCCTAACGTCTGCTGCATGCCATCCATACATCCAAACTTTAGTCTACCTCTAGGCCCACGTTCGGTCACCTCTGCTCTCTTCACCCTTCTTACCAATCTCCCATCGTCCATACTCACGATGTGCCCGAACCACCTCGGAATGCGTCAATCTATCCGTCCTCGAACTTCCACACCATCCCCGTTCTTTCGTATAAGCGACGTGTAAATAAGCTACGTAAAAACAAGCTGCTTATAAGTTACGTTCAAACAAGCTGCGTATAAACAAGCTGCGTATAAACAAGCTGCGTATAAACAAGCTGCTTATAAACAAGCTGCGTATAAACAAGCTGCGTATAAACAAGCTGCGTATAAACAAGCTGCGTATAAACAAGCTGCGTATGAACAAGCTGCGTATGAACAAGCTGCGTATGAACAAGCTGCGTGTAAACAAGCTACGTATAATTATGTTACGTATAATTAAGTTACGTACACACAAGCTATGTATAAACAAGGTACGTTTAAACAAGCTACGCATAAACGAGCTACGCATAAACGAGCTACGCGTAAACGAGCTACGCGTAAACGAGCTACGCATAAACGAGCTACGCGTAAACGAGCTACGCGTAAACGAGCTACGCGTAAACGAGCTACGCGTAAACGAGCTACGCGTAAACGAGCTACGCGTAAACGAGCTACGCATGAACGAGCTTACAACTATACATTTAAACATTCAGAATTTTGATGTTTTTAATTTTTTTATTAGCTACTCATTTCAGGCAGAAATTTATTTGATTTCCGTATTAGCAGTGCAATCCGCGTAATGTCAATCTTCCGTCAAAATCCGGAGCAGATTATTCATGTGAGAAATATTCATGTCTCACCTGAAGAATCCGCACAATATATGGGCATAGTTTAATTTAAGATCGGACTGTCGGGTCTCAAGATATTCTAGATTTGTCGACTGAATTTGTACAAGGTATTTGCTTGAGAAGTCAAAACTCTTCATGACAAATTCTGTCAAATCTCCTCCTACGGTTTTGAAGTTAACATCAACAAGCTCTGTAGAGAGAGTATTTCAATGTTAACATCAACAAGCTGTGTAGAGAGAGTATTTCAATATTAACATCAACAAGCTGTGTAGAGAGAGTATTTCAATGTTGACATCAACAAGCTCTGTAGAGAGAGTATTTCAATGTTAACATCAACAAGCTCTGTAGAGAGAGTATTTCAATGTTAACATCAACAAGCTCTGTAGAGAGAGTATTTCAATGTTAACATCAACAAGCTCTGTAGAGAGAGTATTTCAATGTTAACATCAACAAGCTCTGTAGAGAGAGTATTTCAATGTTAACATCAACAAGCTCGGTCGAGATAGTATTTCAGTGTTAACATCAACAAGCTCTGTAGAGAGAGTATTTCAATCAAATATGAAATGTGTATAGACTTTTACGCTGATAGTCATTGTTTATACACCCGAAGGAGTGCCAACCTACCAGAATTGATAGTCTTCGCCCCTACGGGGGAGCTCGCGATGACTCGGGCTGAGGTTCCTAAGGAAATGACTCCATAATCAAATGCAATCGAATAAAAATTGATTGTAAATTCATTTTTTACAACTCCAAAATCTATTTCCCGAAAAATATTATATTTTATCTTCTGCAGTTCTATTAGAAACATAAAAGAGCCAAATTTTATTGGATTACCTTTCATGAAATATTCAATGTAATAAGTCGTTAAATATACAACTTCCCGTCGCAACCGTCCAAACCTAATCCCAATTCTCTGTTATTTGAGAAAAATCCTAGGCCTGGCTCTTTTTTTCTATTTGCATTTGAAAACCTTGTGATCATTGAATTTTGTTGACAATTTACCACTTTAACTCTACAAATAATGCAACGACCGTGGCGGACGATGATGGTGGATATACCTGGAGTGCGCATGCGTTATACGGGCGTATTGCGTGAGATGGAGACACAGCGAAGTCCATAGCGAGCACAGGTGAACATGGGATACAATCGTTAACAGACTTACGCTCGGACACACTTGCGTCTGATCGATGTTCTCCTCTCCTGCAGGTGCTCAGACGCACATTACTCGGACATTCAACCCATACTTCTTGTCGGACAGCTCAACATACAGGGGGGTACTCTCTGCCTACCTTAGTGGTTCAAAGATCATTCTACTCCGGAGTGTCTATTTCTTTTATTCATTATATGTTAAATTCCCTCTGCAACTGCAAGTTTTCATCTCGACGAGCGCGGCTCATGTGCAACTAGGAACCTTATTGAGCGAGTACTTTGAACTGATAACCTGCTTACCCGTAAAAGCCTATAAGCGGTGTTTGTTTCGATGTATGGACGCCATATCGATGCAGTCTGTTATACCGTGGCCTAGTCAGTGCGTCACGAAAACTGTCCACGGGTCAAGAGCAGCCCGCTATCTTCTTTTCTGAGGTTAGATTGTCACCCAACACGTTGATATCAATTGGTTGCATGCTTAATTCTTAATAATTCACATATTTTATGCATATTTTGTGTTTGGCGAAGAGGTGTCTGACCACACTCGTGAAGAGGTGTCTGACCACACTCGTGAAGAGGTGTCTGATCACACTCGTGAAGAGGTGTCTGATCACACTCGTGAAGAGGTGTCTGATCACACTCGTGAAGAGGTGTCTGATCACACTCGTGAAGAAGTGTCTGATCACACGCGTGAAGAAGTGTCTGATCACACTCGTGAAGAGGTGTCTGACCACACTCGTGAAGAGGTGTCTGACCACACTCGTGAAGAGGTGTCTGACCACACTCGTGAAGAGGT
>SDVV010045690.1:0-10044 GCA_016164225.1 Gammarus roeselii
ATATATACATACAACTGCATGATTTAAGAAGGTTCGTATAAAATACATCAGTCACCGTTGTTGGTTATCCGAACGCGCAAGCATCATTCAAGTATCATTCATTTTCCGAGCATATTTATTATTAATATCAATATGTTATGCCTGCCTCGCGCGGTGGAACAATGGGATGAACCTTTGTTCTCATCTCGCGCACAATAAATGTCGGCCAACCTTCATTGCAGAATTGCTATTCGGTTCTTTCTCTGAATATTTTTCCATTCGTTGATTGTATGTCATACGCGAATATTTTAATTCTGCTCATAGAATCCATTTGTAACCAGGACATCGAACATTTCTCCTCAATTTTCGAGTGTCAAATTGACTCATCAAAACTCCACCTATTCGGGTGAGCTATACTTGTTCACTTATTCATTAAGAACTAACCGCCAACACAACTTCCGTAGATTATGGAAGTCTTCTCTTCTGAAACTGTAACGACGCCCTCGTCGAGGTTCAAACAGAACCACTTCCGGTCTCAATGTAAGCTAGTCCTCGGTGATGTCTCTCATAATCGCCTTAAGAGCTCTCTCGGCACCCACTCTAGTTTGAGGTGCCTGATGTGACTGATGCCGCGAGATGGCGGTTTATTGTCATGAGGGCAATGGATGATACTGCACGTCGTAGCAAAAAGGCCGCTACGTTCTTCAGGGACGTGAGTTCAATCGTAGAATCAAGGAAGTACTGATAATATAGATTCAAATATTACAAATACATGACACCAAGTTTTCATTTGATTTGTTAGCATAAGATAGCAAGAAATAAACTGTTACATCTTATTTAAGCAGACGAAGAACAGATCCAGAGTTAACTAGACATCTGCAGGTATAACCAGCTTTTTTGGGTATGTTCTAAGGCCCCACTTCCATTTTTATTTTTGACGCGTTGGGTAAACAATTTATACGTGAATTATAAATAGTTGAGGAATTGGAACGAAAAATGTCGAATTCAACATATGTTGTTCTGCCTGTAAGCAAGATGGTTTCTTCAGGTTAAGCGGGCATTCCATTTGTAACTGTAACCCTTCACCCCTGCGACGGGGATTAGAGTTCTACTAGTATAACCCCTGACGTGTCGTTACAGGCGACTGATGATGGGATGGCGGGGGTACGGTAACCCTTCACCCCTGCGACGGGGATTAGAGTTCTAGTAGCGTACCCCTTACGTGTCGTAACAGGCGACTGATGATGGATGACGGGGGTGCTGGGGATCTTTTCCTCTGTAAATTCCTCCCTCAGAGGATACAAGACGCGAAGGGAGGGGAAGGTGAGGTTCATGCTTCTCCGAACCTTATTGTTAGTGTCGCTAAATGTGCGTGTTTGTAGTACGAATAGCACAGTTTGAATTAGGACGGGATGGTGGGGAAGTTGGAGGAGGGAGTAAATGAACGAGTTCTGCGACGGTCGGGCACATGGTGAGAATGGATACTAGAAGAGTGACGTGTGTGGACGTATTTTCAGTGGGTGACCGAAGTTTGGGTGGTTAGATTGCGTGAAAACGAGGCTGGAAAGGAGAGATATAAGTGTGGATGTTGGATGGTGTTTGACGCTAACAGGATGTGCTTCCCCCCCATCCCTCAGGCTTCTCGTAGAAAAAAACGGATGTTTGTGGGTGGGGAGGGCCCAAATCCAACGGACGACACAGTAGGGGTAAACCACTTAACGTATTCGAGCCCTGCTGCTGACACTGATCTCGGACCTCACTCCTGACCCGGAGTCTGTGTTGAGGGGCCCTGCTGCTGGTGTGTTGCGGGGCCTGCTGCTGACACTGATCTCGGACCTCACTCCTGACCCAAAGTGTGCTGCGGGGCCCTGCTGCTGACACTGATCTCGGGCCTCACTCCTCACCCGAAGTGTTCGGTTTGCGGGCCTCATGGCCGGACCATTAAACGAAATAGAGCTGTATTGTTTGAGTGTGAGTGTACAAGAGGAGTGTGAGATGAGCCTAAGCGTAGGCCACCCCCTTCTGGGGGATTCGTTACAGTGTCAATATGTCTCTAAATGGACATGTTCATTAACAGTTGACGCAACAAATTTGATTATTAACGTATTAATTAGCTATCGTACAAAAAGTCATTGAACAAAAATTGTTCTAAAAAAATTATTCGACTCTGCATTTCCTAGAAGGTGTACGATCTCACTACACATCCTGCAGTATTTTACTCCCAATATACTCTGTCCAGTCTTGAGGGTGCATCGCTACACGCCTTAGAGAACGTACAGCTGGCACCAAAACATCGCTGCCCTAATTTGTCCTCCGAGACTTGTTACTGTCGTTACTCCAATTATTACCAACCAAGACTTTTGTCAATAGCCAGAGTGCCTTATGGACAAATTCCAAATAATTTAAGATTAACAATTTCTCCACATGCCTGTTGAATCATTCCTATGAAATATTTACTCGCACGAATCCCATATTCGACGGTTCAACGCCAGAATACAATATCGTAAATCAATATCAGCAATGAGAACTATTAGCTACTCAGTTATAATTCAACTTGCAAAGACTCGACCTATTTTTGTTGAATGGTTAGCCCAGTTTCTGAGAGCAATTGGTTTCCGATTTGATGGTATGTTATCCAATTTATTTTATTTTAGATCGCTTCCAAATCTACAGTTAGAACCTTCTCAAGTCATACATGTTATGAAAATTATAGAAATAAGTATATATGGGTATGTTTAGTGTAAGAAGTTTCACAACACATTTTGACCTATAAATGGGAGCCCAGCGTTCGCGCTAAATTTATTTCCGCACACGCTCACAATCGCCATTTCACTTCACCTCACTGTCATGGCCGGACACTGTCATAACCGCTAAAAATCATTCATCACACGTGCTTTCGACCTAAACGATGTTTCAGCCCACACGCATTGTCCGCCGCTTCGAAATCTGCCACTGTCATATCTGCCACTGTCATTACACCTAAACAGGCGTACCAACCTACTGGTTATCACTTCGATGAAACTTCAATGAAAAAACGCGAAAATACGGCATTACGTACCCTAGAAAAATACGTATGTTTGCCCCGCGGGTTAGAAATACGTACCTCTGCCCGGCGGGTTAGAAACACGTACCCTAGGTTTGGTAAGGTTGGGTAGGAAAAGTTTCATTAAAGTGAAAGCCAGTGAAATGTTTCGACTCGTCGCTGATTCTGACGTGGGCTGAAACAGAGTTTAGCCAGAATGTCAGTGGCAGATATGACAGTGGCTAATGTGACTGAGAAACGCTACGAATGTTCGCTGTTAAAAAATGGTACCGTAGGTTGGTAGTCGGAACAACTTGTGGCCGATAGGGCAGTTGGCGGAGATAAAAGGGGCCGATCTGACGTTAGCTATTAAAGAATTTAGCGCCAGGGATAGCGACCCCTATAAATTGCCGCCCTCATTTGAACTTCCTTCTCCCCATGGGAAGGCAATGCCATGCTTCTTGAATTTGTCGACTATGCTTAGAAAAGACTTGGATGTTAATTATTCTTGTCCCTACTAGTTATGCAATGAATAATAAAACTTCCTGCCTCAATGTTGTTGAAGAAAGATGCACTTAAACGACCAAATTTTACTATTCTCTGGAAATCTCTACAGCCCATTTTAGTTGGCCGATTTTTTTTTAATATTCATATGCGCATCCCTGTTCAGAATCACTTAGTGTTATCTACTCATGAAAAAATTGAATGGATACCATACATTCGTATCAGAAACAAACCTGTTGAAATCATATTGACATGTGAACTAATTATAATGTTTATAAACTTAGATTGAATATCATGCATATGCATTTGACAATTTACCATAGCTTTGCCACGAACGTTTCCATCACCAGCTCTGAAGTGTTCAAAGTGATATGTTCCCATAACATTTATTTACCGGATACGCTTCGCAGTTTATAAAAAAATGCGTGCAGTGATATTCATCCCCGTGCACGGAAGCTAAAATATATTTTTTTTCCTACAGAATGTGTTTTCAACAATATAAATGCTTTTGAGTTCTACAAACACCGTTTTTCTCTATACTGAACGAAAAAAATCAATAAGAAATTACATTCACATCCTTCTGGATTTATTGCCATTATCACACAGTCATCGCTCTAATGATCTAGTTGTATCCCTCTCCAGGATATCACACAGTCATCGCTCTAATGGTCCAATTGTATTCGTCTTCCAATAATCGGAGCTGAATCATTATTTGTGGAATTTCAACATCAGTTATTTCAAAAATCGTGCAGCCATGGGGTTTTAGTCAGACCAGCTTTGTTAGGTCAATTTTCCTGCTCATTTGGTGTAATTTGTAGCACGATGGCTTCAAAGGACGCATATATGACATGTTCAGTTATGCCCGGGCATCAACAGATGCAATCGAATTACGACGGAACAAAAGAATGCTTCATAACATGGACCGCTGATTGCGTACTGTTGACAACAGAAGCCGCCATAATGAGGAATGCCGAAAAATTGATGAAGGCTTTCAACTCATCAAACTCGGCGTCAGCTGACCATGTCGGAGGAGCCGGTTTCGCTCCAACAAAGTGTATGGACTGTGGGCAGGTTGTTTGGAAACAGTTGTCGGAGGGATCTTTGGGCGTAGCGTAGAACAATATTATAGGTCGTCAACCACCAACGCACTTGCCACTACTTCAAAAGGCCAACTGAAGTTCTTATAATCTCTCAATATTTTTTAGCACCAACTGTCAGTGATATGTTCGTAATATAATTAAAAAATCATTAATCATTTCAGCCCATTGAAATAACAGTATTGTGAGTCTTTACCAACTGGCATCTGTCCATGGATGAAGTATGTAGGTCATCGATGCCCATCTCTCCAGCCCCGGAGAAGGGAAGCAGTTATCTGTCCACATCTTCGCCCTCACTGTCTGTCCTCAGGAATAGCTACTATGCTACGGCATGGGGCGACCTTAGACAGAATTGGATACCTCAACTGACTTGTGGAGTTTTTTATCAGGATCCGAAACTGCCAGCCGCTTGTGAATAGTATTGGTAAGAATTGATACCGCTCTGGCTTGAGGTGTCCTTCGACAAGATTTGATACCACCCCCAGCATGTGGAGGGCAGGAAAAATGGGTAGATTCTGAATCGCTGGTAAATGCCTTTGGCAGGATTGGATATCACACCCGATTAGTGGAAACTTTGGCATAAATCGATTGCGTCGTCAGCTCGAAGAGGCTTGGATTCGATACCGTCATCGACGTTTTAAAGTTTTTGACACGATTTTATACAGCCCTGGCTTGGATTTCATTTGCTGGAGTGGACACAGGCACATGATTGTGCGGAACTTTTCTGGTAATGGAGGCTGGGATGCTTGTGAAGCACTTTTGCAATATTGGGCCACCTCGTTGGCTTTTGCTGGTCATTGGCAAGATGGATATCGAATCTGGCTTGTGGAGGTCTTCTGCAGAATTGGATGCCGCAACCGGCTTCAAATTAATTTATCAGGATTGAATACCGTAGCCGGCTTTGGAGGCATTTGTCAGGATTGGATACAGACGTGCGCTTGAGGATGCATTTTGCAGAATTGGATAACATTTTTGGCTTGGGGAGGGCTTTGGCAAAAGGAAAGTCCGAACTAATAAAGAAACATAACAGGTTAAATTTGCAATTAAAAATCGACGAATCAAATTTTGGATGCATAGGTTGGAATATTGTTTGCTTAGCCTAGCAAGTGACGAGCACTTTGTTTGAGGTTTTGTAATAATGTCTAGTGTAGCAAATTCAATTAAATGAAATTATGATCAACCTTATGCGGACAATAATATAATAACACTTCCTGGCTTCAACCACGAAATTATCAAAGTTAGAAACCGGAAGCGAAAATTGACGATTGATTTCCTGTCCAAGCGCGCCGCCGTCAGCCAGGGCAGTGGCGCGGATACGATGCCGTCGATAAGATAAGCACTGAACGGAGATTCAAGAAGAAAAATTACAATCTTATAGTGGCAGTGTATATAGAATAGCAAATATGACATCGGACCGACCAAATTAGTCATAATAAAATTTCAGAAGAGCTCAAGTTGAGAACCCGGTTCTGAGAAAACGATTGACTAATAACATCACTGGACATCAAAGGATGTCGATTGAGCCCATGCAAAGAGGCAACAGTAGTACTCGCAGTCAACGAAAGGCAATTGCATTGTATTCATAACAAGTGCAAACTCGAGCTACATACAGCACTAAGTCAGGAGAACTATTTAGTCGGCAACAAGTGATTGCAGCTCACAATAGTAACTTAAAAGAGGAGTTGGGGACAAATATACTACAGGGACCTGTGTCTGTTATAGTGAGGATAAATCAAAGAAGGATTTAGCCAAAGCAAGCTTTTATCAAATCTAGATTAAGTCAATCTAAGACATATTTCATAGACACAAAATCGAATGGTATGTACCTATCGTAGATTAAGATTAAAAACCGATTTTTGAGAAAGCAAACCGTTTCTCTCAATACCAACATGCGCCATAAATTGGGGAAAAAAAATGAATTCTATCGGAACCCGCGCCTGAATGAATATTAGTCGAATACAAACTCTCAGTATAGAAACTGTCTGCCTACGTTAATTTTAATACACAAAATTCTATAGACCTATTTGTTGGGGGAAGCGTGAAACGTCAACTGTGAATTCGAGTCCGTTGGGTTTCGATTTCCAAGACAACAAACTGCTTTTCGAGGGGCCTATATCCCAACAATATTTTCAGTATCACACTGGTTCATGAGTAATATGCTATAATTAGGTTCTAAATTGCATTTATTGGAGAGTAGGGGTTTATTGACAGTTTTTATACTAAAATTTATTGCAGGTAAGTCTAACACTATACGAATACTCCTCGCTTCACCATATCATTCCTAACGCTCGCCAAGCGGGCCTCAATTTCCATCGCAAAAGCTCCACTGTTTTCTCGAATTCTTTTGCTGGAACTCGAAGCGGCAGCTGACACTGAGAAAAGATAACATCAGAACATGGTTCGCAGAATTGAATTTCGATGTTGACTTCGGCGGCCTCTTCTATTGACGCGTCATGTGATATTGCATGCACCTCATTTATATGAACGATATGTAGTATTAAGGCTTGTTCTGTAATGGTATAACAACCCAGAAATAATGCACTAATTAATCGTCAGGAAGGTTGGACAAGTGTTGTCATCATTTTCAAGCTGATATGAGCTGACTCAAGGCTGAAATTGTAAATCTTTCTGTGGAAAATAATTGTTATTTGATCCTGACTACGATATGACATTGTGATTTCTCGGTGGACCGGTTGCCTTATAACGGTAATTGTTATGATTAAAAGGCGATGTCTTCATTTGATCACAGTTACAGATACAGACACTAGGCCGCATCCCCCAGAAAGGGGGGTGGCTGACGGCAAGGCGCACCTCTACCCTCATATGCTCACACTCACACATCTTAGCCCTTTTGTGCTAAAGGGTCCGACCGGTAGCCCCTCAACTTACACTCTGGGTCACGAGTGCAGTCCGAGGATCCGTCGTCAGCAGCAGGGCCCGACAGTTTTCACTGGTTTACCCCCGCCGCGTCATAATGACTGGGCCACCCCCACCCACAACCATCTCGACAGCGGGATGTCAAGGGCGGGAAAGCACCTCAGAGCAGCGTCAAAATCAACCATTCACAACCATTCTAAACTCATGACTGTTCTTCGCATGCTCTCTCGACGCCTAAACTTTCATGTCTCTCCTTCCCAACGCCTGCTTCAGACCATCCATCCACCCAAACTTCGGTCTACCTTTAGGCCTGCGACCACTCGCCTCCGCATTCATCACCCTTTTCACCAATCTCCCTTCATCGATCCTCTCAATGTGCCCGAACCATCTCAGTACACTCGAATCCACTCTGTTCTCCAACTTCTTCACCATCCCTGTTCTGATTCGAACCACGTCGTTGGTGATCCGGTCTCTCAGCGTTACTCCAGCCATGCTCTTCAAACACTTCATCTCGAAAACATTCAACCTTCTTCTCTCCTCTGCTCTCACCCCCAGGCCTCAGCTCCGTAGAGTAAAGTCGGGACATTAACATTTCCAACGTCCTACAGCTCATCACACTCTTTAGTGCACCCAACACTTTACATCCCTCCTTCACTCGCGCCTTCACTTCAGTTTCCACTAGTTCAGTTTTCTCCACATGGAAGCCCCAAATACTTAAAACACTGAACTTCCTCCAAGGGCTCTCCATTTAGGGTGACACTAATTTTGCTCGCATCGACGGTCCTCGAGCATCTCAGTACTTTACTCTTACCCACGTTCACTCGAAGCTTCCTCCTCTCACACACTCTACCAAACTCATGCACTAGCCTACATAGCTCCTCCTCCGAATCCGCAACCAGGGCCGTATCATCAGCAAATAGCAACTGGCTCAACTGCCAATTCCGCCCATTCGCTTCCAACTGTTCCAAGCGACGACCCAGCACACTCGCGTTCACCTCCCTGACCACTCCATCCATATAGAGGTTGAACAGCCAGGGAGACATCACGCAGCCTTGTCTCAGTCCCACTTTCACTGTGAACCAATCACTCACCTCGCTCCCCACTCTGACACATGCTCGGCTGTCAGCATAAAAACTCTGCACTGCTTTCAAGAGGTGTCCGCCCACTCCATACAAACGCAACACCCTCCACAGCGCTTCCCTGTCCATTCTGTCGTCTGCCGTCTTCATTTGAAACCCAATATTTAATCTGAATAGTATTTGTTTCCTAATGATACTATTACTGTTATGAATAATGAATTGGTCCACATTGCAAACTTGTTCCCTTCCAATAAGCTGAAGATGAAAGTCGTCAGGACGCAAGTGACGATATTTTCCAGAAGGAAAAAACATTCCTACCGCACAAATCGAATTGAAAGGTCAACTGGTTGCATATGTAGCAACAACGAAGTCTCTCCTTGTAATAGTAGATTAGGGACTTAACTGGAAAGATCACGTATAATTTGTTGCCGGAAATTTAAAAAAATTGTGTTGCATTCAATACAAAATACTTAATTGTCCGCGAATTCCTGCGAAAAGTTTGTTGTACTACAGCCTTTTTTATCATTTTTTGTCTATTTTATAAACGTAGATGCTTCAACTTCAAAAGAAAACTTAGAATTGCCATTTTTAGTCATGAGCGTGTCGTTAGAACCCTACCTCATATCAGCATGCAGACATGACCATACGTTGCCTCTTTTTGTCAATGGAACATCCTCTCACTGTGTCACGTCATTAACGTTTTCACTACGATGTTTGTTTACAAAACTTTGAACTATCTAACTTATATTTAACTCAATGAGTGCTTCACATGAGTGGCATCAGACTATATACAATACAAAAATAATAGTCATATATAATTTCAGAATCCTGAAGTATAATTTCAGAATTTATAGGGAGTGGGAATCGGAACCTGCAGTGGTGAGGGAATTTATGCATTATGTTGATGACCAGCAAACTGCATTCCGGTGTCTAACAACTGCAGCCTTTGGGGCTAAGGGCTCATGAGTATTTTTTGCCTTTGAACGACCAGAAGCATTTCAGGGCAGACAAACGAACGTCACTTCGGGCCCAAGGATCCAACAGTATGGACTTGCAGTATTGGGGGACTGAGTGACTTGCAGTGTTTGAGGGCTGAAGAACTAGCAGCATTGGAATGTTGAGGGACTTGCAGCATAATTCATAATTACTTTGACCAGAGTTAGAATGATTGAAAAAATGAAACAAATAAAAATCTAAATTGATTAACACATTCAAAAACCGTATAATGTGTCAGCAAATGCCCTCTAATTTTAAATGTCTGAAACCTAACTAGATTTATTACGGAGATAGGAAGCAGATAAAAAATTATTTACATTGTACCTACGCGATGGCTTGTGGTATTTTGGGGTTTTACAAAGTATGTTTTCAACTATAATTCACCTTAAATTCCTAATGCGATTTCATTGAGTAAGGAATTTCGTCAAACACTGTTGGCTACACAAAAGGATTCCTAGTTCAAAGCAAACATATGAGTACAACATTGACG
>SDVV010045691.1:0-10044 GCA_016164225.1 Gammarus roeselii
CATCCACTCATTGCTCTCATCACCATTCCACCCTCTGCAGAGTAGGGAGTTAATCCCCATCCACTCATTGCTCTCATCACCATTCCACCCTCTGCAGAGTAGGGAGTTAATCCCCATCCACTCATTGCTCTCATCACCATTCCACCCTCTGATGAGAAGGGAGTTAATCCCCATCCACCCATTGCTCTCATCATCATTCCACCCTCTGCAGAGTAGGGAGTTATTCCCCATCCACTCATTGGTCTCATCCCCATTCCACCCTCTGCAGAGTAGGGAGTTAATCCCCATCCACTCATTGCTCTCATCACCATTCCACCCTCTGAAGATTAGGGAGTTTATCCCCATCGACTCATTGGTCTCATCACCATTCCACCCTCTGATGAGAAGGGAGTTAATCCCCATCCACCCATTGCTCTCATCACCATTCCACCCTATGCAGAGTAGGGAGTTAATCCCCATCTACTCATTGGTCACATCACTATTCCCCCCTCTGAAGAGTATGGAGTTAATCCCCATCCACTCATTGGTCTCATCATCATTCCACCCTCTGCAGAGTAGGGAGTTAATCCCCATCCACTCATTGGTCTCATCACCATTCCACCCTCTGAAGAGTATGGAGTTAATCCCCATCCACTCATTGGTCTCTTCACCATTCCACCCTCTGCAGAGTAGGGAGTTAATCCCCATCCACTCATTGGTCTCACAAGGGTCACCCTCACCCCATCGATACTTGAAATGCATATTAAACTCTGGTTTGACAGCGCCGAAGCTAGCTGAATGCCAGTCGCCCAAATGTGCATCTATCTGGAATATTCACTAGGCTGGTGAATATTTGCAGTGTGAACTCTATCATCGTGTTCGATTGATATTCGTAAAATCTGTGAACAAATGAATAAAATGTGCTAACATTGCACGCCATTAATTGTTCAGCTCGGCCGTGACTGGTTCGGATATTGCAGAGACATAAAAAAGCCTTTATTGAACAAACCTAAAAAAAGACTCAAAGGAATACTAGCTTTGAAGTCAATGAACATTTTTTAGTTACCATCAGATTCCATAATACAGGATTTACTCGGTCCACAACTTGCGATTGCATGAATTTTTGTTAAAAATATTTCACAGTACCGGATTTTTCCCAACGGAAGGATCTGAAATATAAGGCCCTATGAGCAGTAGGATCTTTATTTGTTCTGAGTTCATCGCGGCAACTAAGAGTATTTGAATGAATTCAAGTTTCTTTGTGATTTGGGCTCAAGTCTTTTTTTAGTGATTGCAAATGAACGATACAGGAATAAATTGACCCTCCGTAATCTGTTAGAATACAAGAACACAAGCTGCACTATATTGACTTAATCATCCACGGGTGTTGTAGGGTAAAAAAGCACATGTAAGCACAGTCCCTGCTATAGGAAGCAGGGTGGACAGGAATACGATCCTATGACTCGCTCCGACATCCTCACACTCATGTTTGCGATATACTTTAGGCTCGACCGGCTCAGATTGAAACCCCTCCCCCTCCTTTAGGTCATGAGCGAGCATATATGCAAACTTCCGCAACGAAATTCGGCACATCTCCTACATGCGATCCATCATTCACAATCACATCACCCGGCAAAAGACATGGTAATGCGTGAAGCTCTTCACTGTTATAATCTGTCTATCCAATCATTCATTGTCCGAGTCTGTTCCGAGAATAATCTACACCAGTAACAGTAAGGTTTTCAATCACATTCTATCGGAATTACTGAAATTTAATGACAATTTAGCTTAAAGTGGATTCAAACTGTTTTGAATTGCTTGGAGAACAATATTCATCGGATAATGCAAAAGGTTTTAGCCTTTTTTATATGTTTGTACCCACCACTGAATATCATTTATCAAATGATGCAGCTGCTGTATCAACAACTACGCACCTTATGATTGGAATGCATAAGTCTCCACAAAGGAAGATTCTATATTAGGCATGATTTATCTACGACATATATCTCTGCACTGTATACACTGTGAGTATTTTACCATTATCTGTAACTTTTTACGATTTGGCATCTGCAGTAATTATCTAAAGTCAACGCTTTGCAGCTACTCGAAACACGACGCATATGGCGGACTACCCGCTACCTGGACTACCCGACTTTGACATGGAAATCACAGTGTCTACACTGCCAGCCAACACATCACATGCATACCCACCTCTACTGCCCTGTCCCATGCTGGTAGAGACCATATCAAAGTGACTACCTACACTGACAGTCTACACATCACACTCAATACCCACCACTGCTACCCTGCCCCCCTGCTGATAGAGACCATACCAAAGTGACTACCTACACTGCCACCCAACACATCACACGCAATAGTCACCACTGCCACCCTCCCTGCTGATAGAGACCATACCAACGAAACCACCTACACTGCCACCCAACACATCACACGCAATAACCACCACTACCACCCTGTCCCCTGCTGGTAGAAACCATATCAAAGTGACTACCTACCCTGCCACCCAACACATCACACACAATAACCACCACTACCACCCTGTCCCCCTGCTGGTAGAGACCATATCAAAGTGAACACCTACACTGACAGTCAACACATCACAGAGACCATATCAAAGTGACTCCCTACACTGCCACCCAACACATCACACGCATTAACCACCACTGCCACCCTGTCTGCTGCTGGTAAAGACCATATCAAAGTGACTACCTACACTGACAGTCAACATATCACACGCAATAACCACCACTACCACTCTGTTCCCTGCTGGTAGAGACCATATCAAAGTACTCCCTACACTGCCACCCAACACATCACACGCAATAACCACCTCTACCACTCTGTCGTCCCCTGCTGGTAGAGACCATATCAAAGTGACTACCTACACTGCCAGTCAACACATAACACGCAATAACCACCACTTCCACCCTGTCCCCCTGCTGGTAGAGACCATATCAAAGTGACTACCTACACTGCCGACCAACACATCACACGCAATAACCACCTCTACCACCCTGTCTCCTGCTGGTAGAGACCATATCAAAGTGACTACCTACACTGCCAGTCAACACATAACACGCAATAACCACCACTTCCACCCTGTCCCCCTGCTGGTAAAGACCATATCAAAGTGACTACATACACTGCCACCCAACACATCACACGCAATAACCACCACTACCGCCCTGTCCCCCGCTGGTAGAGACCAAATCAAAGTGACTACCTACACTGCCAACCAACACATCACACAGCGTATCATACTACTGTCCTCGTTTTCAAATGATATCTCAGAGTACTTGCCACTATTTTTTCCGGACCGAAAAAGAATGGATGCAAATAAGGCAATGATAACCCAAAAGCGGTGTCTGTTTTCAGCAGCAAAGACCCGAGCTTCTGGTAATGACAGTATAATTTTCCTTGGTATGGGCTACTCTGCAGCACAATAATTGCAGAAACCTGCCTAAAATAGCACCCTGCATATATAACTGTTTGATATTTCTGAAGGGTTAGAGCGTCGATGGTCCGTACTAATTGATCAGTAGATTTTACAGCCGCCAATCAGCGCAGACAATAACGTTTGTACTTCTGCAGTAGACCAGGAGCTACTCTAAGATTCGAAGAAAAGCTGACATAGGCGATTCTTTTCTAACAAAGACAGGCAGATGCCATGAGGCTCCAAAGGAAGCGAAAGGCAATCGCTCAGAGGTTTCAAAACGGTCGATTTCGATCCTCCTTTTGGCGAAAGAAGCAGTCGCACTGATGCTCATGACAAAGCTGGCACTTGCGATCCACTACTTCGTTGCAGATGCATTTTCTATGAGTAATCGTAGCTAATCGGTCTATGGAATGACTAGTAATCGAGAAATGCACAATTCAAACCATGTAACTGGATTAAAAAAACAATTAAGGTCAATATGCTTATTGTGATCGCAAAACTAATTCAGTAGGAACAATACATTTTCAAAACATAGGAAATACCTAGAGTACAGCTGAGTTTTTCATCGAGTCTTCAGATAGAAATGAAAAACAGGATACAGTGACGCATGAAACTACCATTATTTGGAATACATATTGTGGTTCTTTGAAAAAATTAAACTGTTTCATCACAGCATGAATCGTTTGAAACTCCAAAGTTGACTTATTAACGTTGAACTAGAAAAAATATGTATCTTCAGGGAAGGATATAATTTTTTCATTAATTTCCTAAACAAATGGGGTCACTGCCTCCGATCCTCAGTTGAAGAGAGGACTGACAGAAGTTCAATCGGTTGGGAGAGCTTTACTTTCAATGGTGCTTTACTTTCAATGGTATTTCGTACAGACCCGTTTTCAATATAGTTTGGGACAGCAACGCTGTTGTGCCACGAATTTATTTATTTTGGACACGAAAGGCCATTGTTCTATCCCTAAAAAAGTGTTTCGCTTATAGAGCTTTACCTTCAAAGGTCATCAAACATGGTAAGGTTACTGTAAAGTGGCCTTACCATGTCCAAAATAAATAAGTTCATGGCGCCACAACGTTTCTGTCGTAAACTAATTTTCAAAATGGGACCATTTGCGAAATACCTTTAGAGATAAAGCTCTCTTAACAGGGGTATATCATCAAATAACTACAAAAAATGTTTATCAACGATTTGTAAACTACCATACAACTAATAGGAGTATTCAAATATTGTATTTATGCCAAAATACAACTATTAGGCCAAGCACATTTAACGACAATGTCGATGATATGACCAGGCTAGACTAGAACATTGCAAGCAGCTCAACGAATTTATCGCGAACGGAAAATTTACAGCGTAATAACCTGTAAATGAGGCAAGAGCAGAAATTATTGCAAGTGTTTCTTAAATGTTGGTTGACTATTGCACTGTTTCACGAAAGACGGCAAGGAATTAATGAAACTTTTCGAGTGGAAGTTAAATTAATGTTACCAATTAGCTTAAGTAAAGAGAGAGGCTCTAAATGTATTCAGGGAATTGAACCTGGATGGTATAATCAGCTTGAAAAATATATATTCTAGTTCAGGAACTTCTCTGTTCTTATTCTTTAAGATCCTGGAACAGTCTAGTAAAAAACAAATATATGTATATGTCCACGAGAGTTAACGAATTATAATGGATGAAGGCATCAGTGTCACGCGACACGAAAAACCAACCGACGATACAATTTTTAATAGCCTTCAGTCATGATGCTTCAGTTATGCCCGCATTTCCCAGCTCCTCCGCCCCTAAGACCAAGTTGGGGAACACCAAGCTAAATTAGAGTTTAAGCAGGTCGCGCCTGGGAGAACCGAAGACATGTTAAAAACTATGTTTAGAGGTATTCTGCTTCTCATTGCATCAAATGTTTCTTGAACTGGAATTTATCGCCAAGGTAAAAACCGATTTTTGGGGGGGGACTCTCCTGAGATTTCACACCTCTAATCTCGACAACCTGTTGACCATCGATGAAAGAATCTGCAATTGACATGTGATACGTTCTATCGACATTCAATGAGTGCCTGATAGCAATGAGCTACCTATCGATGGGCATCAATTCTCATCAACATCATAATTCAAGGTTGGTTTTGAACGATAACGACATTAAAACAGAAACATCGTCGACTTATGTTCACGATTAAGGATACTAAAAGTGCGGTGTATATCATTGACCTAACGATTAACAACAACGGATTGGTACTAACGTAGACAGTTTGTTGACGGAAGGACAACCGGGGAAAAAAACTTTGTTTGTTATGCCTCTGAATTTGGAGAGGTGGATTTTAGCTAGGAGAATGGGGCGATTTACTTTGTCAAACGCCTTCGATAAATCCAGGCACATTACGAGTAATTTGATTGCATAATATCAGCCAAGAATAAGTGAAGTTTTAATATTCATGAACCGCATCAACGGTAATTTGTTTCGATCACAACCCGATTAGCTGCGGACAGAAGATATTTTCTGTTGTTTCTTCTGCTTAACAGCCGGAAAAACGTTAGGTTTTAATTCAATTTGAAATATTAAAAAGAGTTGGACTGGTACAAATGGTTTGCAACGGGTTTAGAAATCATGATTATTTGGGCAAAATTTAAAGAAACATTAAAGTGACAATTTATAAGGGCAGTTATTGTAAACAAATTGCTGGAGCAGAGCTTACCGCAACAGCTATAATTGCTCGTTCATATGAAACGGAACTTCAGACAGAGCGGGCGCCTTTTTTTGGAATTTAGCTTATTGAAACAGCATCTAATCGGCCGAAGTGCTAGCAGCAGAAAAGGGAAATGGAATAGGTTGCCTCATCGAATCATTTGAGGACTGTTGGGGAGGAGGAGTTTGGGCGTCCACTATTGTTTGTAGGGTTTGTCTTGACTAATTTGTTTCTGATTGCGAGGAACAACCAGGGAGGGCTGTGATTCAAAGGAAAATCAGAACCATAGAAGTTAATGAAGAACACATACAATATTTTTCATTTACTATGTAACGGACAAATATTGGGGTATGTGATTGTCATCCATGACACATCTACAATTTTCTGCTATGTCAACTACTGTAGCTGTAGCGTACAGGGTCATTTTTAGTGCCTGACGTTCAATATGCTTTCATTCTAGGATTTCAAAAGTGTTTTATCACTCATTTTACCATTTCGTTTATTGATATTTATAATCAGAAATTGCGTTTACTACTGCTCCCCCTTTCTAAGAAGTGCGGTCACTTCCAAACTCGACTTGCGTATGCTTTTACTTTGCATCAAACAGTGCCAATGATTATTTTACTTATTATTATAACGCGTAATATTTATACGGAAGCACTACCTATCTGTTGACTGAAGCAGCAGAGTATCATAAATCATATACTTCATATAATGGCTGGCAGTTACTGATATGGAACACAGATCATTCCTCTGTTCATTTTTTGCAATATCATTTTTTTTGGGGAAGTGGGATTACATTGAAATATTTATTTAGAGAGATAAAAATAACTGGTTTGTAATTTTAATTAATGTATTGGCCTACAGATCTTTATTACACGGATATAGGGCCCTAATAGCAGAGATAATCACCGTGTGGTGCGTTTGCCAGGACTCGAACATGCCACACTGAAACAAGCAGGACACACTTGCCAGTAATACTTCAGTTTATTTTGACAGTCCCATTGAGAAGTAGAGTTCAATGAGTTGGTTGATATCTTTAGGAAACAATTAACCATCGAAACCAGAGCTCGTTATCCCCGACACTGCCATTCGGAGGTGATCGCTGTGCACTGATTCGATGTTATGAAGAATTTATTCCGTAAAGAATCCAATGTGCTTTATGACAAAATGTTCTTAAGTCATTTTTACAATAGCAAAATCGGTTGTACAATTCATTACAATCAAATTTATTCCCCAGAAAATATTCGAAATGTTCATCACTTTTTTCACTCATTAGCAAATAGGAACTGATAATGTTTGAATGTACATCAACTGAACTGTAATAAATTTGAAGAAAATGTACTGTCGTTCTTCATTTTCTAGGCGCAGACTCCGATATACTTTTTATGGCACTCGTCCAACCAATCTGAATATCTTTTCATGTCCGTAGACAACTGTCAATGAACGGGAGTTGTTACGATTCACTCAATAGTGTGCAGTCAACGGCCAGCGGTCAACAGAGGAGGTTTATGCTTCACACAATGGTGTGCTCCGTCTACGGTCAGCGGTCATTAGAGGAGGTTTATGCTTAACTCTATGGTGTGCTCCGTCTACGGTCAGCGGTCAACAGAGGAGGTTTATGCTTCACTCAATGGTGTGCTCCGTCTACGTTCAGCGGTCAACAGAGGAGCTTTATGCTTCACTCAATGGTGTGCTCAGTCAGCGGCCAGCGGTCAACAGAGGAGGTTTATGCTTCACTCAATGGTGTGCTCCGTCTACGGTCAGCGGTCAACAGACGAGGTTTATGCTTCTCTCAATGGTGTGCTTCGTTTACGGTCAGCGGTCAACAGAGGAGGTTTATGCTTCACTCAATGGTGTGCTCCGTCAGCGGCCAGCGGTCAACAGAGGAGGTTTATGCTTCACTAAATGGTGTGCTCCGTCTACGGTCAGCGGTCAACAGACGAGGTTTATGTTTCACTCTATGGTGTGCTCCGTTTACGGTCAGCGCTCAATAGAGGAGGTTTATGCTTCACTAAATGGTGTGCTCCGTCTACGGTCAGCGGTCAACAGAGGAGGTTTACTCTCCACTCAATGGTGTGCTCAGTCAGCGGCCAGCGGTCAACAGAGGAGGTTTATGCTTAACTCAATGGTGTGCTCAGTCAGCGGCCAGCGGTCAACAGAGGAGGTTTATGCTTCACTCAACGGTGTGCTCAGTCAGCGGTCAACAGAGGAGGTTTATGCTTCACTCAATGGTGTGCTCAGTCAGCGGTCAACAGAGGAGGTTTATGCTTAACTCAATGGTGCTATCAGTCAGCGGCCAGCGGTCGACAGAGGAGGTTTATGCTCCACTCAACGGTGTGCTCCGTCTACGGTCAGCGGTCAACGCTTCTTTTGCCGAAATTCAGTTTTTTCTACATTAGGCCTAACATTAAATCCATCAGATACTCGTGTTGATGTAACATTTCTAAAATGAATGGTTCAGTGTTTATTTGAAGTTTATTTTACGTGTCTATAAAGGCAATGATTTTTTGAAAATTTGTTTGACTGCGTATTGTTTATATGAAATAGAAATATCTTGCTGCAAATAATAAACTGGTGCAGAAAAGTATTGCACTTTCTTTTCCATCACGTTGCACTCTTTTTTTCCATCTCGTCAACGGACTTCACCTTTAAATTGATGAACAAACTGCGTGGGAAGTACAGTAGCACGAAAAAATTAATCTACACTTCACACTCCGTGAACATAAAACATTATACATTATCAGATTGGAGTCAGGGCTGTTTGACAATTTTGTATCACCAATATGGAAGCATATTTGATCCAATTCAGAATTCACGTCACAAATTTTATGGAACTTCAGTGGAGTAAGTAAGAGTTTACCTTATCGCTGTATATTTGACTAGGGATTTTCAATGTTTTGATTGTAGGTTCCATCAAAAGTAACCAGATATATAAGGAGATACCTTCCAATGCCTGTTGAATGTAAATAATATTATTACACAAAGAAACAATCAAATGTCGTGCTGATTTCCTCCACATCTAATCTCTCTGATCTGCGAAGGACGAACGTCCCGGCGGGAATAACATGATACAGACACTCCAACAAACTTGCAAGAAGAGTTTCTGATCAAAACTGATGACTGTTCCCGGGGCACAAAGTTCGAGACGTCAGCAAATGAGACAAACTTTCATGTTTGCCCAAGAGAAAATGGCAAGATATTATTCCTCTTTTGGGCGCGCCTGCATCAGCACAGAGTTTAGCTGTTATTTCTTAAGATACGGCAATTGTTTCAACCAGTTATCAGAGCGACAAAGTTCAACTATAACCGCATTAAAAATAAATACGAACGGGATTATAAACCAAACGGGAATTAATTCATTAAAAAACTCAGTGCAATCCTCGAGGGGAATCGTTCGTATTATTATATTAATTCCAGTCCTTCCACAGAAGTTACGACACTAGTTTATTTGGCTAACAATTCTTTCTTATTTGATTCTCTTAATTGGCTGACCTTATTCTAAGGTATACGAAAATAAGTGGCTGACCTTATTCTAAGGTACGAACGTGAAGTCAACATCCGTTGCCGGATTGGAAAAGAATTTTTATACACTTATTTGGGAAAAATAAATTCAACTATTGGCGGTGTTCTGAAACGTGACTAGGCCTCGATTATTTCCGAACGGAGCCTGTCAGAAACTGTAGAACGATCAGTTTTCGAAACAGTTTCATGTTCGATATAAGTCCGAAGAACGGCTTGGAAGGACAAGGCATTTTCCTACGTTGTTGGAACACAAATTAACACCATTGTTTTCGCAAATTTGTATGCACAAATAATACAGAAACCGCATCATCATCCTAACGCCGTTCTTGTGAAAAATGTACCTATTTTGGGTTAGCCCGTTTGAGCACAGCCCAAACGCTATTAATTGT